>PNEQ01083843.1:36781-107673 GCA_003012365.1 Medauroidea extradentata | reverse complement strand
GCGAGAGAGCCAAGGGCCACCCATCCCCGGATCTCGCCCACTTACCTGTCCCCCGACTGAGACCCTCAGCTCAGCCTCCTCTTGGTTTGAGTCGGGGCCCATCTTACCCCTAACAGACTCACCGGGCCTGCTCCCGGTCACTTTCGCAGACTACTCGTCGGCCTTTCTCAGGGGAGGGTCCCCTCCAGGCCTGCCCAGCTTATAGGCAACCACTACCACTACGAATCCAACCCTGACCAGTCACGGCAGAAAACCATTCCGTGGGACTAACCTGGTCGCCCGTAGTACTTCCTAATTTCCATGGCATTCGTGGGTTTTCCAGCCTGACCGTCAGAATGATTATTTGATGTTATGTTGTCTTTGATTTTTTCTTTTGAATGTGGTTAAGTGTATGACAATGCGGTTACACCCTAACTCCGCCACTGTAAAAATAAGTCGCAAATAAATAAATAAATAACACTCTTTTCCTCTGCGCACCTTTACTCTAACCGTGCTGATGTACCCCATCTTAGAAGGGAAACATATTTAGCACAGCTTGTGTCATCACCAGCCAGGTTGGTTTTTATTTAACACCGAGACTTCGTAAAAAAATTCACATTAACTTTTCGCATTTTTTAGAAGCCATCTACTCTGATACAGTCCGAGATTTATACGGAGTACTATATGCCTCCTTATTGTTCATTAATGTCTTTTTATGAAATTTTTCTTCGATTCTGATAATATTTAGAAATAAGAAAACACCGCAAATGTGTTTAAATCCACGTATAGTTTTTAAACTATACATCAGCTTTCTAATAAAGTAAAAAAAAAAAAAAAACTGAACAATTTATTCAGGTATCCAACGCCACCATACATTACTCAAATTAAACTCCGTCATATTGCATTTGTGTTGTAATTTGTATTGAACCTAACTATCTTAGATACGTAAAGAATTTATGCCCCTTGATCAGATGAATAAAGCTACGTGTGTTACTTGAGGTTTTTTAAATGGGCGTGCACGTGCATGACAAGCCGAACATTTTATTCTATAAATACTCTATCGGTCGCAATGGCGTACGTCTCAAATAATAGGTTTGTTTGAATAAAGATGTACTGAAATTTCCTTTCTTTAAATGCAGTAAATATACGAGGGCTACATATGTGACGTATCGTAATTGAATCAGTCATTTGAGAAAGTACATATGGTAATTTTCTACCAACATGAGTCGTGGGAATTATAATTTAGTACAGAGATAAGTAAACGTATTATTAAACCACATTAAGCGTCATTTGCTGAGTAACGAGGTACTGAACTATGAGTTCATTTGATGAAAACAGATTTTATTGACTAAATTTGTACAACGTTATAACATCCTAAACTCATTTTGGTAGAAAATTTACTTTTGTTGTTTCTTAAATGACTGAGTTAATTGTATTACGAAGCCTATATTATGTAAAATGTTTGTAGTTTACCGCGGAGGTACTGTCCAAGCGAAGAGTGCGTTAAAAAGTCAACTGTACCTCCTTATTAATTATTCTCATTCATCCCGCCACGCGAATTAAGCTAGCCTCGCACTCCACCTAGCATCCGCGTACATAACCAGGTCTTTAATTATCTGGGAAGATTTCTCCAGAGGCACTATTCTGTTTATTTCATTCTCGTCGACGTGTACTTAATAAAGTTTTGTGTATATTTTGGTAGCATTCCAACATCCTGTAAGATTATTTTTATTTCCACGATGCAGTTTTGTTTTATATTTTAGCGTACTCTGTCATCAACACCTCGTAAATATTTGCCTGCGTTGCCAAATATAACTTGCAAGAGGAATTTATTTGAATTAGTTTCACCACCACGAAGTTGTCGACGTACATTCACCACACCAATGTTGCAGTTTGTTTTACAATTCACGAGAAAGTCTTTCAACTGCGAAGCAACTTAGAGGAAAGGATCATGCCGTTCTCTCTTGGAGAAAGGCTTGAACAACAGCGGAAAGGAACGAAAACGAATAGATAAACTTTGCTAGCGCAGTGTAGAGCTTCGAGAAATTGAATTGTAAATCGGGAAACGGAAATTTGAATTTACATTGCCCCACGTCTACGATTCATTTTCAGGATTTTCGTAAAGAGTGTAGGCGGTATTTTAAATAGTTTCATTGGACTCCGTTGTCGTGGAAACTGAAGGGAGATTGCATACTTTAGCATCACTTGTATTCTGTCGTTGTTTACTTTAATAATTCGTTTCTACTGTAATGGTATAGCAGATAATTTGAAATTATTGTCTGTTTAGTAAGATGTTCTTTATTTTGCTGCCTCTTTGTGTTAACAGAAGTTATTTTCTATTTTGTATATTACAGAAATAATCTTGTCTATTAACCCCATATTTCTATCACTTTTTTTTCTAAATAGTGGTCACATGACGTGATAAGCTTTTCTTCAGTTCTCGTTTACGGTAATAATATAATTTTTCAGTATGCTTACTATACTTATGTAACCTCCTTTACGGTGTCCTCTCATTTTGTGAGTTTTCAAGGTTTAGTATGTTCATTTTAGTACTCTGATCTGGAGTTTTTTCAGGATCACCAATAGTTTTAAAAGCATAAGGTTTCACGTTTCCGACGTATAAATTTCGTTACAGTGTTACAATAAAATTCCACAACATTAACTAGCATTGAATTATAGACATTAGATTTTAAGAGAGCACATTTTTAGTTACATTAGTCTTACAAATACTGTACCTTCCCCTCTGTGGCAAATTTTTGTCTTCACTTCCGTTGGCTACGTTGAAATCACTTACTGGGATATCATCCGATGTGGAAGAAGAGAATTCTGCACAGCCAAGTTGGTATCGCCAACCTAATACCACACGTCTAAAAAATATGCTCGTGTCAGTGGCCTTAGACTTTGATGCCCTTGCCCACTAAATAAAAGAGTGAATCCTCTCCTCCTGTCACTAGTTTTCTTGTACTGTGTCACACCGCTCTGAACAGTGATGGTTAGAGAATGTTTACGTGGTGTATCATAGTCGCACCAAAGAAGGCAGCTGTCGCGTATCTTACACAGTTTATGTATGTTGAGAGTTAAGGAACGGCCTGAATTTGGGAGTGTTTCACTAGTTATTACTTTTTCTTAGTAACAGATTTTTTTTTAATATTGCTTCTTTCCGTGTTGGACTTACTACGTAACTGATATACAGGCATTTGTGAAATTTCTAAATTTATAACATTTATATGATTGAACAGCAAAATTGTCTTGATTATTAATGCTATCGAATGCATGAAGAATTATAAACTATTTGTCATCAAGTTTTACGGTTTTCTAAAAATTTTACGTAATAGATTTAGTTTATATTTCAAAATAAAATGATGTAAAACATTAAAAAATATTTAACGTTTTTAGTGTGACAGTAGTGGCAATGACAAATTTCTCTTCTTCGGAAGATAATTCATTATCATAGAAATTTAATTTATTAATTACTGCTCAGTTTCACCAGCAAAATTTGAATGAATTTTCTCTTGTTAGTGATTCCAAACTGAATATTTTATGGGAACTTCAATTAAAGCTTATTTTCTGTTGGTTTTCCGTCACGTTTCAGACATCATAACTTAAATAATAATTTATAACTTATATCTCAGTCAAAAAAAAATACTTTTACAAAAATTATTCCTTGACCATTACGCCAAAAATTTGCGATCATACTTCAGTTGCTTTGTAACGTAATTCAGCAAACAATACAAATAATTCCATGAAAACAAAATTACTCCTTACTGAATGAATGCAAAGTTAAAGACGTAAGGCTCACATAGAGAGTGAGAGATTTTGGTCAGCGCTTAACGTCGAGGTCTTCAGCGCAGGTGAGGAGTGACATGAGGTAAGTATGGAGCGGCGCCGGAATGAGGGGGCGGAAGAAACGGAAGATCCCCGAGAAAACTCGCCCACCAATGGCATCGTCTGCCACGATTCCCACATACGAAAATCCGGGAATTGAACCCGGATTGCCTTGGTGGGAGGCGAGAGGTCTGATCTTTATTTTTAGTGTTAAGCTTCTTGGCGAGGTCTCAACACTGCCAACGAGCCAGACATCCCTCTTTACAGCTTTATTATTAGACAATTCCCTAATTGTGACAGTTTTGTTGACTCCTACAATTGAAATGACTCGAACGGACAAACACAAATTTTACACCCAGCCAGACCTGGGAATCGAATCCAGTACCCCTCGTATCTATGTCGGTCGCTCAACCAACTGAGCTATGGGGGTCGGTTTTTTTTACTTAACCAATTGCCCAGATATCACCTTAACCGTTTTACTTACTTCATATTTGGTACCATGTGATGCATTTTACGGTGATGAAAACTCCCCGGATGCGAGTGGGATCGAACCCGCAACCCTAAGCTTGCCTTTCAGACGTCCTGACCACTAGACCACGAGATCTTTGTGGCCCCTCGACCACCGTGGCCCATAAGAATTACATACTGGTTAAAATAACAACAGTAGAGGAAAACGTTACAGTATTACCAATATTAATAAATGTATTTGCCACATAAAACATAAATTTGAAACGTTATTTTGTATTTCAGTTACAATTTTCCTTTCCCCCGCCCTTTCCTTCTGCTTTGCCTTGGCTGTTTGCGCATGGAAATATATTTACTATAAGGACTAAATAAATAAATTACTACTGAAATATGCATTTCGAGCACACTGAAAGTACTAACTAATTACAGAATGATTTACGAGGTATTAACGTCACGTACTGTGCTTATTCCTTATGTCATGGGGATTCCTAGTTAAATTAAAATGTGCCGTTCTACTACGTCAAATTTATCGACGGAACACATTTCTTTCAGACGCTTGTCTGTTATTGCTTAACAGCGACTATTCATGTTCGAATCCAAACATTATTGTCTAATAAAACATCACTAATTTACTTCTGCAATTTATTCCTCAAGTTTCAAATGTTACCAACTGCCTTGAAAATATTAGAAACAGGAATCTTGCGCATCTTACATTTGTTTGTTCCAAATGATGTCGGTAACAAGTCTTGTGTGTGACGGTAACCCCTCATGGATAATAGTTTCCTGTACCTTGTATGTAATGCTGCGCAAGGGGACCTTTATACCGTTTTAAATAGTCCTGACTATACGGGTCTAACGGGACTGGCTCATGCAGTATCAAGCTTACAAACACGCCAAGATAAGAATAAAATAAATAGCATAACTCGTAGCTGAATACCGCACTTATATATGGTTAGGAATAATACCTATCTATAAACGCGACCGTCGAGATACCATTATCATCACCAGATGAAATCATAGAAAGGAAGCTGGTTCGTGAAGACTGAAGCAAGCTAGAATATGTTGTACCTATTGTGACTGTAAATTTATCGCTTACTGCATTCTACGGTGAAAGTGATTCTTTGATGGTCAGCAAAACTACCAGACCTAATGGAAAGAGGTTATCAATACGGGCTGTTAGTTTTATATTACATAGCAACGTAGGGATTATGAAACCAGAAAACTTGTAAAAATGATTATATATTCTTTACTTGTATGACTTACCAGTAGAAACTTGAGTTCAGTATAAAAGCACGTGTGTATCTATCAAGGAAACTCGACTTTGAAGGCGGATACATGCATTAATAAAGTGTATTAAATACGAGTATGAGTATTATTAAAAGAAGGTATTTTACCAGCTACATAATAAGGAAGCTGTTTAGTTAAAGATATTTCCTGCAAAGGACGTCACATATAGGAGAGAAGAAGGGAGGGAGATGAGGATGTTGTGCAGGTTTAAAGCGTGTGAGAGATAATTACTTGAGCTTTGCAAGGACATACTCTCTCAGCTGACGTAAAGGCAAGGTCGCATTTCTCTCAAACATTCTACCCACTTGTGTCAAAGTGATGACAAGAACATGTAAGACAGGTCTAACTTCTGAACCCAAAGAGGATTTTGTTTTCTTCTGTGCTTCCCTTACGTAATCAACTAAGTAACCACGAAGTAAATACGAAGGTAACACACATAGTAGTTAAAAAAATTGTTTAGCTCATTGAAAATTATTTTAATGCAACAAAAAAGTAGCTATATTCATTTAGCGTATTTATCTCTTTGCGTATATAAAAAACCCTTTTATAGTTTATGTAAAAGGTAACAGATATAATACATTTTTTTCACAGCAATTACGTTTTGCGTTCTTCGAACACATTTCCAGGAAAAATTCCTAAGTCTACTTCAAGATTGTAATTGCTAAAAGTAAATCAATTTAAAAAAAACTGAATTGAGCCTTGTGCTGTGATAATATACAAAAACCCAAAATTAAAAAAAAAAAAAAAAAAAAAAAAAAAAAAAAAAAAAAAAAAAAAAAAAAAAAAAAAAAAAAAAAAAAAAAAAAAAAAAAAAAAAAAAAAAAAAAAAAAAAAAAAAAAAAAAAAAAAAAAAAAAAAAAAAAAAAAAAAAAAAAAAAAAAAAAAAAAAAAAAAAAAAAAAACAGAGTTTCTTTGGCGATTACTTTGCGTATGAAACATTTTTGTAATTTTATTTTGAGTGAGTTGTATACATAAAAGTGAAAAGTTAAATAAAACGAAAATGGGTTTCAAGTGGAGAAACTGAGTTAAATGCACTAACGTTCAGTCAACAAGAATTAAAGGAAGGGACTAAGTGAAAAGAATTAATCAGCCCTTAACATCGAGACCTTTAGCATGATGATGAAATGGGGTTTGTATTAGCCAGTTCTGACATACAGGAGTGTGAGAGATGGAAGTACCCAGAGAAAACCAGCCAGACAATGGCAATTTTCGCAGTGTTTCTCACAAGCGAAGATCGTAAATGACCACCGGGAAACAAAAGCCAATCAGTGAGAAGCGAAATACAGAATCCCTAATCGCCATTCAAATGACTAGGCAGATCGTGAGTCCTAGAACTTCCAGTTCATCCTATTTCTAAAACGCGCACGTATAAGATAAGTAAAATACCGAAATTAACGAACACTGGTACTGCTCATAAAGCGATCAGCTAACTTCCGTAAGACTTGGGGGCGGCGGATGTTTTGTTAACCATAAAAGTTGGGATAAAGAAACCACCCACTAAAAATTTTCGGATTAAAAGCAAACACGGGGTTTGAGCTACGTCAAAGTACGCATATATTGTTTGGGGAGCAAATATCAACAAAGAAGTTTGAAGCTCGCAAGATTTGTACTAGAAACTTCTATCTTCGAACTGAAAACGCTACTTACGTAAAATAAGAGGCAAGTTTTCACTCACTGTTGAAGGTAGATGTAAAACTTTCATTTCAAAGTAACTGTCGAGAAATATACTGCTAAAGAAAATTGTTGCTATTTATTTACAGAACCAAATAATAATTTGGAATTTGGTTTTCATGCGTATTAATATTATTCGTGAAATTAATTTTGTCTTCGATAATATAGTATGCAGGTTGCTTTTTGACAGGCGTTATCTCTTTTAACTTAGATTCTGAGTTTACGTTTCGTTTACCTTTGATGAGGCTCAAGTGTTGTGATCATTTCATTTGTCTAATTTAAATTATTGCATTTTTACTGCCAAAAAATCATATTTTACCATGGTTTCATTAACTGGCTTTCTTGTCTGTCTGTTCAGTACAAATTTCGCTTGTTTTAAAATCGATTGCAAAATTTCGCAAACAAATTGCTGAAGAGCATAAAATACTTCTTCAAACTAAAACTTGTTAACATACCAAGTTTTTAAAACGAACTAAATGTATAAAATATCTCGTATCAAAATACTTACAAGATTTAAAACCTAAAAAACCTTAAGCACATACAATAAATAATAGTAAGGAGGGCGTAGAGAAGTTGTCATTAGTAAAAATTACACAACAGTTTATTTTAATTGCCGAACAACAGAACAGTGACGAAGGTGAACTATTCATGCATCAACCGTATATTCCATTCACCGCACGTTTTTCGTTTAAAATCTTACAAGTATTTT
The DNA here is from genome assembly GCA_003012365.1 of Medauroidea extradentata. NCBI lineage: Eukaryota > Metazoa > Arthropoda > Insecta > Phasmatodea > Phasmatidae > Medauroidea > Medauroidea extradentata. The sequence continues at coordinate 99,737 of PNEQ01083843.1, read as the reverse complement.
CATACGAGAAATAATTGTATACTTTTTTAAAAACGTGTAATATAACTTTTATTCAAATAAATACTACATTTAATACTCAAACAATTCATTAATCTCCTAAGTTTCCAACGTAAATCCAATAGTACAGTAAGTCGGCCTGCAACTTAATGAATTACAGAAGTTGTGTGGGACTCAAATGTACAAAGACCTTCAATACTACTTAGTTTACTACTCAGCATAGGCGATAATTTTTTAATACGTAATTTGAGATATGTGACAAAGTTTCCTTTTACATAGCGGTCGTAAAGGTTTTCTAATAACATTTAGAACTTTAATGTACCATACTAAAAATAAATGTTTTTTGTGGTTGTTAAAATGAAGACATAGTACAGTAAGAGGTTAAAGCGTATTTGTTTGAACAAAGTTATATAACTATAAAACCGTCAAATAACCTTGTCACATATCTCAAATTCGTTCGCACCGTTAGAATACCAAAGCGTATCCAGAGCAAAAAAAGTTATCTTCCCTTCATCAACATTTAGTAACGGTAACCGTAAAATTTCATGTCATACCTGCAAAGATAAAAGAACGTGTGAAATGTACAGAACGGGAGATAAATTAAATTTGTTTACACAGTGATTTTGTACTCTAACACAATCTTCGAATTGAAAAAGAGGGTTATGTTCGTTGGTGTTCTTAAACCTACAGTATCTCCCAAATAAAACATAGCCCTGCAACGCAAATATCTCCTAAACTCGTTTCATTTTAACCTGCATTTTAAGAGTTTGTAGGGAACCTAACAGAATTTCATGTCGCATTTTACTTTCATCACAGCTACTGACGAAATCTTCGTGGTTGTTAAGGCCGCCAGAGCGCATTTTGTAGGAGTGTTAAAGTCAAGCTTATCGTCCGCTCTCGCATACAAAACACAAACACGCCCTGGCAGTGGCGGTAACATGAGAATGTGCTGGAGATAGAAACGATCGCCTGGAAAGTAGACCACACTACAGACGCTGCAGTCTAAATGGTTGCGGTTATCGGCCGGGCAGCGCAGCAAGTACGTATATCGCGCGAAGCTTGTGTAGAAGTGCCGGAACCTTTCCCCCCACTCTCTCCTTTCAGCACACGAATGTCGGCGGTGGCCCTCGAACGTGCTTTGTGCTATATATCGTGGAGGAACAAAGCGATAACGCGTGCCTGTGCCTTTCCCGTAAAACTCACTCCTCGCTTTGCTGCTCGTCTGAGAATGTTGGGTGTGCCCGAATGACTTTACGAGCTAGTCCGCGAATTGCATTCAGCTTGACCAGGCGTGTTGATGGTTAGAGCTAACGCTGAATGGCCTAGCGGCATTAGTAAACCATTAGACTCCTTTCTTGAACGCGACGACAGACGCAAGACGCACTATAATGATATGGCCAAGCAGGCCGGACAGCGACAGAGGTTCGGGCTGCAATAAGGCCAACGTTGGGAAATCAAAGAAGACAGCAATTCGCCTCACCCCCCTAGTAGTGCCGCAATAATGAGGACGAGCACGCCCCCGCTGGGAGTCGACCCCCGAGCCCTGGAGGAGAGCTGGACGGCTGTTGATTGGGCGAGTGTTGGCTACGACAGTTCTGATTTACTTGGTAACTGTCATATGTCGGCGTGCTTGTCCTCATTATTGCGGCACTACGAGGGGGCTGAGGTGAATTGTTGTCTTATTTGATTTCCCAACGCTGGCCCAATTGCAGCCCGAGCCTATGTCGCAGTCCGGCCTGCTTGGCCGTAACATAACAACACGTCATCGACATTTCCGAACACGATTCTTGCGAGCATTACTGCTTGGAAGACGGTAAAATTGTTGAACTGCACGCTGTTCCTAGCAGAGTAGCCTATGTGACTACCTACTTCAAGTTACAAGTTCTGATAACAAATTTCGTATGTGCAACTGTATCCATGCAGTATATGCGAGAACATCAGAAGTTCACACACGCACGTTCAGAACGCCCGCATCAGAAATCAGAACATGGTTTTAATGTCGCACCGTTGTCAATGAGAGAAATAATGAATAAAAAAAAAATTACTTAAGGGCGCGACTACCGCAATTTTCATCACCATTTTTTTTTATTCTTATTTGTACCAGACATTTTTTTTTTCTTATTTTAGACACTAAATGTAACTAAATTTGGCTCTTATGAAATTTTCACATCTCTCGTAGTTTTCGCGTAATGGCTTGTTAAAGTCATATTTTGCATGTTTCCGTTTTAACGACTACACTAAAACCAACTGATAAACCAAACTAAAAAAAATCACAGTGGATAAAGACATTACAGGCTACAATGACATGCTCATAAAATTAAAGAATAAAAATTATTTGTATTTTTAAAAAATGCTGAAACTAAAAATAAACATTTTAAAAAATGCAATATTTTTTTTTAAAATACAAATAATTTTTATTCTTTAATTTTACGAGCATGTCATTGTAGCCTGCAATGTCTTTATCCACTGTGATTTTTTTTTAGTTTGGTATATCAGTTGGTTTTAGTATAGTCGTTAAAACGGAAACATGCAAAATATGACTTTAACAAGCCATTACGCGAAAACTGTGAGAGATAAAAAAATTTCATAAGAGCCAAATTTAGTCACATTTTGTGTCTAAAATACGAAAAAAATATCTGGTACAAATACAAAACAAAATAATGATGACGAAAATTGCGGTATACCGCGCCCTTAATGTTTTCATCTACTTACATTACCGGTTTTATCTATCAGTAGTTGCCTAGACTGAAACGATATTTTTGTTACGAAAATTCGTCGTTTTTGTGACAAAGGAATTCTGCATTGATTTAGTGCATTTTACGCACTCGGCTCCAGTTATCTATTCGGTCGTAGAACAACCCCAAAATTAATCTTTTACATTTGACAAAGTTACGGCTAAAAGTGACGAATTCACCACAGTTTGCAGTACTAGCTGTTGTTAACAGGTACCGTTACATAACTTGCATAAAATTCCTGGATAGAATATACTATATCCAAAAACTACCTATAAGTACGCACACTATGCGCATTCTGGGCTAAATTGGAGACTAATATCTTAGTGCCAAATGTTGTACAACATATTTCGGGCACAATATGGCAACACAGCATTAAAAAAAGCTCTCTTAGGCTATACATCCAGGTCTTATTTTATGTACATTACGTCGAGTAGAATCGTGTTTGTACTGCTCGGGATTTGATCCTGCGCTCATAATATAATGGTCAGAACAGTAGTAGTAAGATTGGTAAGATACATGTGGAGCACACGAGGGGATTAACTCCGTGCTCTGTCACCACATTGTACACATCAAATGTCATCGTATTATATCTTGCCATTAACATTTTCGTCTCCAATTTAGCCATGGATTCGCGTGACGTGGTTATATACGAACGTTTCTGGCCATCGTGAGTGGTCAAAGTTTGCTGAAAAACGGCACAAAACTAAAAGTAGAACCAAAAATAATATTATGAGTGTGAAAAACTGTCATAAAACTGTACGTGGATAACAAGGACAGCACAAACGATCAGAAACTGGAATCAATGAAAAATTATACAAAAAAAAGAATGTAGTAAACGTTCTCGGATGACAAAAGATAACTGCGGAAGTTGAAATAATTAACCTTCCCGTATTAACAGACAGGTTTTTAATGTTGTTGTAAAATCCTGAAACGTCTTTTGCTGTAGAAAATTAATGAATCCAAGTGACCCTCGTCTAGTACCCTTGCAGCTAGCCGAACCAACAGGATCCAGTCAAGTTTCCTAACCAGTGCTGACAAGATAGAAGAATGAAAGTGGCCGCATTTTTGTTAAGGCCATTAACCTGGGTATCAAACTGCAACATGAAAATCCTCGTTAACTTAAGACGGATCCTAGGGAAGTAGCAATAAACGTATTGCCCTTAAATTAATATTTTGTCAAATTAATGTCAATGTTTATTTACCTGATGCAATTGATTTAAAAATAAAACATTACAGTTAAGCTTCATCTTAACATGGAATTTGTAGAACAGAAAACGTGTTTCTAACCTTCCAGCTTAGAATAAAGCGCAACCCTACGACGAGGGCTTTTTCCTAGCTTTTGGGGGCCCTTGATAAATAACTATGTATCAATACGAGCGTTTGCTTCACATCTCGAATATCGGCGGAGGAAAACATTACTTCACCTTTTGAAGATTGTAGAGCACAGTGTAAGTGTTTTGTTGCAATAACAATGAAAAGGCATTAAATAAAAACAATTAATCAATTGTAGTCTGTTCATTTCAAACTGAGCACTCCCCAATAACTATAATATCGAAACATGTTAATTAATTGGTACCACAGATGTTGAGTTTTGAGAGTAGCGAAACATTTTCACAGATTTTTAGCTACACGGGAGCACGGGAGTTTTCGTATTAAAATTAGCGAAGTTGGATGCATAGTTGTTGAAAGATAATTTTAAGCAGTGCTCACTTTATCGTGAATAGCCTATAGCTAGGGACGGGAAATTTTCGCGAATTCAATGACCTGTAGGCTAGAATCCATTGTACTATGCATACACAAGCCCCGTCTATTCGTTCATTGTCTGTAGTTCCACCGAGTAGCAGCTAGTTGACTAATAGTCGGGGCTTGAGTATGCACAGTGCAATGGATCCTGGCCTGCAGGTCATTGAATTCGCGAAATTTTCCAGTCCCTACCTATAGCTATTGACTTGTCCGTAAAGTCTTTCCTGTAGCTGCCGCAAATGCAAGTCACAGTAAGGATTCCTTATTTAGGCTTAACTATAAATAAGCTATTATTCAGTTGTGAGAACTCTGCAAAAGAGACGGTCTGACAACTGACATGTATAAGAAAACATTGATTTTGCTATGCAGGAAAAATAAATTATTTAGTTCGAGTGAATTAAGCTTTAACTTTTGTAAGTAATTCATTTGTTGTAAAAATTTTAGTACCATATAATTAGTTTATTTTTATGTGTATAGTTTACAAGATAAAACTTATAAGAGAGAGCTGTATATTTTACGAGGTCAAATGTGTGTTGCTAGTACTTTATAAGTGATACGTGTATGATCCAGAAATAATTATTGCATGATACGTCGAAATTTTACAAAATTGGTATTGCATTAATATTACAACTATCCGTTAAAACTTTTTCCCTTAATATCTAAAACTAAGAGTCTTAACAATTTTATATTAGTTAATTTGTATACGAAAGTCTTATTTAGAAAGCAGAATGAAACACACTCCCTCATTTCAAATGTTCATCGATTTTGCTCAACTAAAATTCCATAAGCCAATAAACTACATTCTTACACCGGTGGACGAAATAATGATAAAATATGGATGATTTATGTCATCCATAAAAGCATTGTGCCTAGCGCAATATTCCTCAGTAGTAAAACTTGTTTAACTTAAATCAGGCAAAAATGAAATCTCATATTGACGGATTACTTAATCACGGAGTATATCAAGTAGTTTGGCTTACAGGACGCTGTCAGCAAATGTTTTACAGAAAGATGATGATGTTTTTGTAAACAGCTTTATTAATTAATTGCATAAATTATGTAATTATGTAAAAAAACAATATCACAGAGTACTGAATGTACTTGGCAAATTGCTTTCTAATGTTCAGACATCTATAAAGTAGATTTTTCAATATTTTAAACTGTTAAACAAACCACATGTTTCGTTCAGCATTTTCTTGTCGCTTACTGGCTGAAAATCATTGCCTCGCCTCCCGTAGAAATGAAACACAGTTCTCTCCCATCGCTACCCTTACCGGAAATTGGTCGATGGGAATTAATTATTCATATTTCCTGCTTGCACCGACGTCTGTTGAAGCAGCCCATCGAAATTACAGTACGGTAATGGTGCTATATTATTACGTGGATATGTTACTTCAAAATATATACATGAATTTCAGCATCAGCTTAAAAAATGTCTGCCTGCCTGGGGTTTATAAAATGAGAGGGTTTTACGTGGGCATATTTCATAAAACTATAAAACCTATTTTAAAACGGCCAACTACAAAAGTAATAGTCAAGATTAAAGTCCGCAATTTAAAGTTCGAACGCACTAAATATGTTCATTCAGGCGACCGCGTTAACAACTAAGCCCTGGGTTCCCCACAAAAACTATTAAATGAAAAATCCTACGTAAATACTGTATTCCGACACAGCGATGAATTATGCTGGAAGAGCGACCATAGCGAACCCGAGTGCTTGGAAATAGTCACTTGGAGGCCATATTTTTCTCCTTTTTTCGTTATAATTTCCTTTTATTAATTTTAAAATTTCGTAATTTCACGAAATGCACTCAAAATTTTCCTTTCTGCCTTAAAATTTAATCAGTCAATGTATACCTCCAAATTTTAGAAAAAATATATGTATTATACAAAAATATTATTTGTTAAAATTACTTTCATTATATTTATTGTTATTATATTTGTTATTTCTAATGTCTTATTAAAACACAAGCCTTTGTAAGTTCCCAGTTCATTAAATGCTTACTCGGGCATTTAACATATTGAATGATTTTATATATTCGACTTTTTAACCATACCGACGATATTTTAAGTTGACTAAATATATTTTTTACCGTCGTTTACCTCACACACAGGAACAACTTCTCCTTTCAATCCTGTTTTATAGATATACATGCATGCACTTTTTTCTTTATTTATTTCTTTATTTATCTATTCACTTAAATTTTGATTTTATTTAACGCTTTTGTACTGACTCTTACTCTCCTACTGTAAAATGTACGCTTATATGAGAAGAATTTTCCAATTCATTGATTCTCATCTCATATTTGCCCAGATATCTGCAATTTCTGTAATAATTTGCTAAAATTATTTGTTTGAATAATGAAATATACCTAAACATTAATTTAATATCAACCTCAGTATGACTGACATCTATCCTTTTTCTTACTGCACAAGTAAATACGGCGCAAGCAGTATTTCAGGATTTGAAATCACAAATTATTATTTTTTAGTTCAAGCAGATTTTTGAAAAGTATGTCATGGTCATATTTATTATAAGTTTAAAGCGACTATATATTCCTTTCCTACAAATTAAACTTACAGTCACGAATAAAATTCAATTTATTTAGTAAAATGTACCTATACTATTTTATGTAAATACATACATTCCATTCAAATATAATATATTAATCTATCCGCACGGATGTTATAAAAATTGAGAATGTTAAGTTTTTTTCTAACATTTGTAATACAATCAGATTTAGTTCCGCAGCGAGAATAGTTGCAATACAAATGCAGTCCCATGATACGGAGTATTTTAGAAGTTTTAACTCGTTCATATATGAATTGTGATATTCTGCCACATGTCACAGCAGACGCGACCGTTCCCAGCCTTGCAATGTGCTCTTTGCTCTCACGAAGGGGCTGTGAAGTGACTTCTGACACCTCGATTGTGTGAAGAGTTTCCTTTGCCTCTCCCTTCTTCACCACCTCAGCCACACCCTGTGTATGTCTACGGCCAGAGAATACAGCTTATGGCAAGCACCCCACCTTGCCTAGCTGTTGAACTACGTTGCAGTGGGTAAGAAATATGTGTTCGTTTACAGAAAAATAAACCATATATACGAAAAATAAAATAATCCAATGTGGAGACTGAAACGGAGCATTAAGGTTGCGGTCTACCGCAAATTCCATCACCATTTTTTTTTATTTGTACCAGATATTTTTTTTTTCTTATTTTAGACACAAAATGTGACTAAATTTTGCTCTTATGCATTTTTTTATCTCTCATAGTTTTCGTATAATGGCTTGTTAAAGTCATATTGTATGTTTCCGTTTTAACGACTACACGAAAACCAATTGATATACTAAACTAAAAGAAATCACAGTGGATAAAGACATTGCAGGCTACAATGTCATGCTCATCAAAATAAAGAATAAAAATTATTTGTATTTAAAAAGCTGCTAAGCCTGAAAATAAAATTTGTAAAAATTCAATTTTTTTTAATCCAAATAATTTTTATTCTTTATTTTCATGAGCATGACATTGTAGCCTGCAGATTCTATATCCACTGTGATTTTTTTTTTAGTTTGATATATTAGTTGGTTTTAGTGTAGTCCTTAAAACGGAAACATGCAAAATATGACTTTAACAAGCTATTACCCGGAAAACTATGAGAGATAAAAAATTTCGTAAAAGCCAAATGTATTCACATTTTGTGTCTAAATTAAGAAAAATATCTGGTACAAATAAAAAATAAAAGAAATGGTGATGAAAATTGCGGTAGACCGTGCCCTTAAGGGACCTCACTAGATAGGGCTACGTTTGTGAGTGTGATATGGATTCGTAAGGTTGCCGTTGACCGACGTACGCAATGCATTATCGCCTCTCCACGCAAGCCACTCAGCTGGCGTGTGACTTTAAGGGCTCACTTTTTAGTTTTGCAGTTGTTTCGAAAATATTTTTCTTAATACAAATTAATTCATACATCAAAAATTCATCCTTACAGTTTTAACACTTATATATCACTGTTTGTATATTAATTTTTCTGTTGAAATACATCAAACGGATATTTCAACTTTTGTCCCTGAAATATCACATATTTTGTTGTCAAAATGAAGCAAAATAATTTTTTTGCTAGTAAACGGTACATTATTTTTAACAACTACCCAGCAAAATTGTGTACCGCATTTGGTTAAAAAATATTCGAGTTATTTGGTTTTGAAATAAATGAAAGATCATGGGCTTAAGCGGTGACCACATTATTTTATTTGCGGGCAGCGTAGTTCAAAGTCTAAAGCTTGTTTCTATAAATTTGTTTTTTTTTTTTTTTCGAATTTGGTAGTTATTTTTACAGATACGGCAACCTGAAAAAGTCATTTTTGGGCATTTTGAGGGGCCCGAAAATTATGTTTCTGATAAGCGTTTAGCGACATAATTTGACGTGTGTGTTATTTTCGTTGATGTACAAATATAATGCGCGTTAAATAGTTTCGTAAAAAAAAAGAATAGTCATAGAAGCGCAGGTAGGGAGGCCCCTTTAGGCCGTCGCCTGGCTACACATATAATGGTACTACACCAATCAAGCATGGCAGCAATACTTTATGCAACAATCCTATCGTAACATTCAGTGATGTTGGTTACATTGTCCGTCCTAGATTTAACGAACCAGAGCATTGTGCAGATAATTATATATAATTTATTATATTTGCATTACATAAAAATTATTTCGCCTCGCTTGGCTTCTTGTCTTCATAAACACGCCCACGAGCGATACAGCGCACTGGTAGGACAGTGGACTCGCTTTCACGAGGACCTGGACTCGAATCCCTGTCCGACTTTACCGATTTTGGTTTGCCTGGCCAATTCTTCCCCTGTTCCCATCTGCTTTTGCCAATGGTTACGTCCTTAATAGCTTCACTATTAACGAGATTTAAAGTCTATCTACCTACATACATACCTTCGTTAAATCCCTCATAAATCAACCAAACTTATGTACTGTATATGTTTTCAGCTTCTCACATATGCAGGGACACAAAGCCTAGGACGTACCTACTTGCATGACATCAAATCTTTAAGTAGCAAAAATCATTACCATCGACATCAATTCCAATACTAACCATTTTGCTGACTCTTTGTAACTCTCCTATACGTTTAAATCTACTACACTACGTAACTTATTCGTGACCGAACATCTTGAGACATATTTATCAATCTGACTTCACCATCTACATTCAGTATATTAAGATCGGAATTAAAGTTTCATATCTGTATTCATACCTGGTTTCCCTAACATATAGATTCACCAACGCATGTATTCGCCAACGTATGCATTCACCAACATCTGTATTCGCCAACGTATGTAATCACCAACATCTGTATTCGCCAACAACTGGATTTACCAACATCTGTATTCACCAACATCTATGATCACATCAGAAGTAACCATCTGTATTCATATCTGGATTCATAGCTAGATTCATACCTGGATCAATATAGGGATTCGTATTTGGAAATATGTACGGAATAATACCTGTTTTCACAATCTGGTTTCACCAAAATATGGTTTCGCCAAAATCTGGATTCGCCAACATACAAATTTCAACATTTGGATTCACCATTAACTAGATACATCAATATCTGAATTCACACTTCACCAACATCTATATTTATACCTGGATTCCCCAACACCTGGATCCATCATCTGTATTCATATTTGGATACATAGCCAACAATTCAGATACTATCCAACAATCCAGACACTATCCAACAATCCAGACACTATCCAACAATCCAGACACTATCAAAAAATCCAGACACTACCCAACAATCCGGACACTATCCAACAATATTAATGCTACGCATACATAAGCAAGAAAGAGGTTTCCAATACAGTTTAAGTGGCCGCCAATACCGTCGAAATAGTTATCATCGCAGAAGATCATCTCGTCAAATTATCATAGCCCTTGTTGGTTATATAATTAGTCAACATAGACCTTCGAATAGCATTCATAATCGTAAATTTAAAATGTATTTGGATTTAACTTAAACATAGGTATCCAATGTATTCTTTCACGTTAAAAAAAACTTAAATTTAATTTAAACCTGTACTGCGAGTTAAAGACAACCTTGCTTCTCGAAATCTACTAAATTTTTTTTCCAAAAATATTTTGCTGACTCATTTGCTTGGGCATCTGTTTTTTTTTTTTTTTTTTTTTTTTTTTTGGGCGTGCGGCATGCGTATGCTGAGTGATGACTATTCCTTACACAAAACGTGCCCTTCACACTCCCTTCTCTCCTTCCTAACGAACCATACTTCTGAACCGAAATCCTGGGTACGCCATTGAATGCCGCTTTCTTGTGTTACTCATGCCGCGTGGGACCGGGTGTAGTTCGCGGGGCTGTTTTGTCTCCTCTGCCAGTGGCCGGGACCCTTCTTAGCGGGCGGCGGCCGATAGTGTCGCGGGGACTAATGTCCCCCGATCACGCATCCCCTTCCTCCCTCATCCCCGCAGCCCCTTCCTCTACAACTACAACCTCTTGGGGAAAGCGCGAGGGTATTTATTGGTCCGGGGCGCCCGCTATCAAGGCGGGGGAGATAAGACGCCTCTCGTGCGCGGTTGTGTGCACAAGGCGCGTTGCCCAGCGGCGACCCCTAGACATGGTGAGGTGGTGGGGGAGGTGATACAACTGAATTTAACGTCGGCCGCCGACAGCAGCTCTGGAAGACTTTTATGTACGACCGCGTTTTCTTTTTACAGGCCGGTGTAGCTGTCTCGTGGGTTAATTGAGAGCCTTCGTGAAGTCAAACTTTGAAGGGGAAAAAATTTCCCTTCTCCAACGGCGCATATATTAACCTCAAAAGCTTCGCACGAGAACGTTAAAGTAAAAATAGCTCAATTTCTTGAAGGTTAATCAACAATTTAATATTTTAATTGGCGATAGCTGCAATCAAAATTTGTAGAGAGTGAAACCTAAATGAGCCAAGTGCCAAAAAAATTCAGTTTAACATCGAAATGATATGTATGCCAGAGTCAATGTACAGCTATAAAGATTCAAGTCTCAATAATTTTCTAAAAGGCATACAACTGTACTGTACACAAGTATTGAAATTAAACAAATAAATACAATAACAGACACAACAAAAAACAAACGTAAAAATGTTTTTATGTCTTTTATAATTAGCAACAAGCATAAAAGATTTTTGTAGGAATACTGACAGAATGAATGAAGATATTCTGACGGCTTGAAACATTAAAGATGTTGAGAGCCAAAGATGGGTTACATAGTGTGTACATGGCGTTGTACTGGGAATGGAGGATAAGCAAAATGAGAAATCCGCGATAAAAACCACCAGACAACGTCTTCGCACCGGAGCGATTCCCACATGTGAAAATTGGCGTGGCACCCGGCGGTAATCAAAACAGTATAGCCTTGTAGGAAGATAATCATCGTGACCATTAGACCGCTGTGGCGGTTATAGCTACCATACTTTGGAGAAACAACATTCATACCGATACTGGACTATTATTTTTATTTTTCAAATATTACCACGCGAAGTTAGTTGTGTTGGGTTTATTATCAGCATGACGAACACAATTCTATTCACAAATGTTTCATCTGCGTGGGAACTACCATTTTCGTTCACAACTGCTACAGTATGTACGCAGAATGCTAGCAACAAATTATCTGCAACTGTAACATTATTACAGTGAATGTCCACCACCGTCTGTACGCTACTCACATCACATGGATGTTCGCAGCATTGCCTACGCTCTAGTCTCTGTATGTCTGCGTGAATATTCAAGTGTGTTTTGAGCATAAACGGTATGCCCTAGACAGTTGCAACAAGAGGGCCTTTTTTGTTACACAGGTTTCAATTCTCAATAAACCATCTTCAAATGTTCGAAATTCCTGACGGTAAAAAAGTTGTATGCAATTATAAGGTAGCCCCTCCTTGTATTTTCATAGTGGTACTAGACATCAATTTTTTTCGATATTTTCGTGAAATACGATTATAAATTTTGATATTTAAAAAATCATTACTCCCTTAATATTAAGTTTAGGCGAAAAATGCAAATATAATTTCTGCTTATTTCTTCATAAGGAATCACCTGCTAGCGTTTGTCGGTGTTATACAGACTTACCCTGTTTATATATATATATATATATATATATATATATATATATATATATATATATATATACACACACACACACACAGGATACTACAGAACAACACCAACAAACTCCGGCAAGCGATTCTTTATAAAAAAAGAACAAGCACAAATTATATTTTGCATTCTTTGCCTAAACTTAATATTATGGGAGTAATGAGGCTTTGAATATCAAAATTTATAATCGTATTTCCCCCAAAATATTGGAAACTAAATGTCATTAAGAACAATATTTTCAGTATTGCTTAGTGCTGTTGGGACCATAAAACCTACAGCAGATACAACTTATACCTTCCATCCTTATTAAATAATAGGGGTGGCTAACCTCTAATTACATATAACTTTTTACTGTCAGCATTTTCGAACATTTGAAGATCGTTAATTGATAAATAAGACCTGTGTAACAAAAAGGTACTCTAGTTGCAACTGTCTAGAGCATACCGTTTATACTCAAAACACACTTGAATAATTCGCGCAGTCATACAGAGCCTAGATCTCAGCCTAGATCACAGGCAATCCTGCGAACATCCGTGTGATGTGTTCAGCGTACAGACGATGGTGGACATTCACTGTAAACAACAAGTACAATACTTTTAAAGTCGCAGATCAGTTTGTTGCTAGCATTCTGCGTACATATCGTAGCAATTGTGAACGAAAATGGTAGGTCCCAGACAGCTGAAACATGTGTAAATGTTATTGTGTTCGTCAAGCTGATAATAAACCAAACACGAATAACTTAGTAAGGTAATACTTGAAAAAGAAAAATAGTAGTATAGTGTCGGTACCAAATTTGTTCCTCCAAAGTATTGCAGCTACTACCGCCACGATGGACTAATCGCCACGATGCTTGTCTCCCTACAAGGCGATACGGTTTTGATTACGGCCGGGGTCACACAAATTTTCACATGTGGGTATCGTGCCGGTACGATGACGTTGGCCAATGGCTTTTATCGTGGATCTATTATTTTCCTTACCCTCACTTCCCAGTGCAACGTCATGTTTACACCATGTCACCCCTCTTGTTTCTCAAAATCTTAAATGTTAAGAACCGTCCGAATCTTTTGATTCGTTCTGTCAGTATTCCTACAAAAATTTTTTTTTGCTTGTTGCTGATTCTAAAAGTCATAAAAATATTTTACGTTTGTTATTTTTTTTTATTTTTGTGTCAATGTCTATGTGTTTAATTTCAATACTTGTGTACAGTACAGTGGTATGCATTGCTATCACGTAATACGTTGTTTTTCAAATGCCTCTCACCCACGATCGCAACCCGCACAACTACTTCTGCATGTGTATTGCAAGTAGTACACACGGCTCGACTCTCTTTGTCTGTTACCCATGCATGCTATTCATTTAAGCAATTTGGCGGAAAATGTTTATTTCGACAAGACTAAGCTCTCTGAACTGTTTTTGTACTTGCAATCACACCCATGATACAAAATAAGAGAATATCATGACGTACGACATTTTCAAATGTGTAACATGCGGGATTTATTGCTGCTTCGTGTGGGATCCTAAACGTTTAATGCAAATCAATTACTTTTAAAGTCCTGACTATTGGGAGCTGAAATGTTTTAGAGAAACAATATTGATAACGACATTGTACTATTATTTTTCTTTTTCAAGTATTACCATATGAATTTATTCGTGTTTGGTATATTATCAGCTTGACGAACACAATAACATTTACACATGTTTCAGCTGTCTGGGACTTACCATTTTCGTTCACAACTGCTACGATATGTACGCAGAATGCTAACAACAAACTGATCTGCGACTTTAAAAGTATTGTACTTGTTGTTTACAGTGAATGTCCACCATCGTCTGTACCCTGAACACATCACACGGATGTTCGCATGATTGCCTGTGATCTAGGCTGAGATCTAGGCTCTGTATGTCTGCGCGAATTATTCAAGTGTGTTTTGAGTATAAACTGTATGCTCTAGACAGTTGCAACTAGAGTACCTTTTTGTTACACAGGTCTCATTTATCAATTAACGGTCTTCAAATGTTCGAAAATGCTGATGGTAAAAAAGTTAAATGCAATTAGAGGTTAGCCGCCCTTATTATTTTCATAAGGGTGGAAGGTATCAAGATGTATTTGCTGTTGATTTGAAGGTCCCAACAGCATTAAGCAGTGCAAAAAGTATTGTTTTTATGTCATTTAGTTTCTGATATTTTGGGGAACTGCGATTATAAAATGTTGATATTGAAAGACTCATTAGTCCCTTTAATATTACATTTAGGGGAAAAATGCAAAATATAATTTGTGCTTGTTTTTTTCATAAGGATTCGCCTGTAGGAGTTTGTCGGTGTTGTTCGTTAACATCCTGAATGATTGTAGAGAGAGTGAGAGAGAGAGGGAAGAGAGCTGAACTCGACATGGGTTGTTTGAAATAGGGTTCGAAAAAACATCCTAGTATTATCGTTGGCCATTGATAGGAGTACTCAGTTCATATTCATTGCTGCATGAGTAAAATTTCATTAAACCGACCAAATACATTCGTGTCCCACAGAATAGAGATTCTGGCTGAATTTTGACTAGTCAAAGAAGCACAGCTGAATGTAACCAGGGTTTTTTTTTTTTAACGATCGCCTGGGACATCCAACAAACGTGGTAGTCACGAACCATAGCACATAGTCACACAGCGACCTGCCGATAATGAGACATCTATAGGCTGTTCGGAATTATGTGATTACTCTAAAAATACCTTCTAAAGTTCTATTTTCAGATGATCCGTATCTTTCCGCGCGTAACGGCTAACGACGAGAAATTCCTAACTTCTCTGGACACTTCACATGATGTTTGCACGTGTAAGATTAATTATGAAGTCAGTACGAATCTATACAGTTTGATAAAAAAAGTTTATTACTTATATAAAATACAGTTATGTAGATTTCGGTTGCTTTTGATTTAGTATGATTGTATTTAAATAGGAAAATACATGGAAGTATTTTGTGTACATTCGCTGCCAACCACACAAGTAGCAAGGTAACTAAAGTTATTTGTTGAATTATATGCAGTAACGGTCAGTGATATTTTTCAAAGTTTGAATATTTTAGTGCTCCCTTTATCCCGAACGACCTGTAGTAGGCTAGACGCCACATAATGGGAGGGATTGTGTGCCAAGTAGAATGTATTTGTAGCAGCCTGAATTTATGTACAACAGCAAAACGTGCAACAAAATTATATTGCTGAAGTAATTGGTACTGGGCTTAAGAGTTATTTGGACCTAGTGTACGAGTCGCCCGTTAGCGTGGTACGAAAAGTGTTTTTTCATGTACAACTATTAATCGTTTTTCCAGAGCATTTATCTGCGAAAAGAAGACACTTCAAACTATGGCTCTATCGTTTTAAAAATATCGTCCACATTTAAAAAAAATTACGACTGCCAGCTCGTCAAATGTTATAAAAACGGCTTTTTTACATTGTTGTAGCTGGAAAAATATCAGTCATAATCGTACAATCAAATGGCAAAGACCTGCGCTGGGCTTTATGACACATACTTTCCACAAATAAAATAATTGCGTCCCCGCTTAAAGTCCCATTGAAAAACGTACAAAAACCCTAAACGCTAGTTTAAAACTTCGCTTAGAAGCGAAGAGGTGTTACGGGGTATGGAAGGATGCGATGATGAGCGAACGATTGGAATACTCAATTGTCGTCAAAATTTGAACTACTCATCAAAATTCGATGAGATTTTCTGCCGAGTAGATATTTCATCAGCGAACGTTTATTTATGTAGCACTATGCGATAGTATGTTTTAATATCGAGTAGAAAATTTAAAAACTTTGGAAGAAAAGGGTTTGGAACAAAAAAAACTACAAAAATGGTAAACTGTCATTTTTATAATTTTAATTTGATAATATCTAGGCTTCTGTAATACCGAAATTTCAAAAATACTTGCGTTTTCATTTGAAAATAATTATAACATCCCTAAACCTCTCGCGCAAAGATTTTCAGATAGATAAATTATTTTAAAATCAAAACCGCGAGTATTTTTTTTTTATTCGGTTATCAGAGAGGCCTAGATATTATCATATTGAAAATTATAAAAATGGCAGTTTTTCATTTTTTGCTTTCAAGCCCTGATTTTTCTAAAAACAGGTTATAATTTTTTCCTCGAAAGTAAAGCGTACTGCTGCGTAGTGCTACACAAATTAACGTCCGCTGATAAAATATCTAATCGGCAAAAAATTCTCATCAAATGTTGATGCTTACCATACCAGTTAACGCACGCATTGGAGCTGACTTATCGCATTCCCCATTCCCGTGGCTAAAACAAAAAAAAAAAAAAAAAAAAAAACTAAGGACATAATAAGTCTTAACGTCTCGTCGTCAATGAAGTAATTAGAGACTGAAGCAATTACTCGGACAGGAAACGGCCATGTCCTTTAACTAGCAATCTTCCCGGCATTGCTGTGAAGTGAGTGAGAGATTTTGGTCAGCGCTCAACATTGAGGTATTTAGTGCGGGTGAGGGGTAACATGATGTGAGTGTGGAGCAGCGCCGGAATAAAGGGGCGGGTGAAACGGGAGATCCCCGAGAAAAAACTCGCCGACCACCAGCACCGTCCTACGTGATTCCCACATGCGAAAATCCTGGGACCGACCCCGCCGGGAATCGAACCCCGGATTGCCTTAGTGGGGACATTGCTGAGAACAAGATTACTTTCTCACTCAAGAAGTGTATAATAAACGACGTAGGTTTCCAACACGTCGGTAGAATTCGTTATACGCACGTACTTTCCTTATCATTTACCAGTAACGATTTCGGAAAACCAAGGAAACCCGAGATCAGTACGGCCAAATCCAAAAATAGGTCCTGTCTAAAGTTTTACCGTTACGCAACCTCGTTAGGCAAAACGAGGTGATATGTTGGCTCTGTGTGTATGTGTGTGTGTGTATGTGTGTGTGTATATGTATATATATATATATATATATATATATATATATATATATATATATATATATATATATATATATATATATATATATATATACATATACATATACACAGGCTGTCCAGAAACAACCGCATAAGTACACCGCACGTATCCTGGGCTGAAACTGAGACTAAAGTGTTAGTGGCCAGAATGCACAATGTGGCAACATAGCACTGTACTTAGTCCCCTCTTACCCTCCACAGATATCTTACTTATCTTACTACTACTGCTCTGACCTGCATATTATTACTGTGTACGTGTAGGTTAAAATACCGAGCAGTCCTAACATGATTCTAACATACGTAAAATAATACCTGGACGTGCAGCGCAAGTGGGAACTTTCTCCGCGCAGTGTTGCCACATTGTACGAGTAAATTGTTTTCGAACATTTTACCAGTTACATTTTCTTCTTCAATTTAGCCCAGGATTCTCGTGGTGTTCTTATTATGCGGTGGTTTCTTGACACCTTCTACATGTGTGTGTGTGTATGTGTGTATATATCCTATATATGTGTGTATATGTATTTATATACACACCCACACACACAGGATGTTAACGAATAACGTTTAAGACGAGTAAAACTATATAGGACATCCGGTGTCGCAAATGCTGGGAAGTGTCTGAATAACGGCACACAAGTTGTGGTAAGTGAGGTTTAAAATCTCTGTTGATGTAGCAAATAATTATTTTTGAGAATCCAACCAGTGCATAAAATGAGCATATCTGACAATTCATGGGGCTGCATATAAAAAATACTAACCTCCCGCTGAAAACCCTTCGGTTTGATTCCGTTGGCGTAATACCACTCTCTAGTACTGTGGTTCTAACTGTTAATACACACACAAGCCAAGAGAGTAGCTGGAGTGAATGGGGAAATGTCATGAAATGCGCCAATTGTTTCCATTCAAACGTAGTATTCATACCTCACAGACCACAAATTATGTGCCGTTTTTCAGGCACTTCCTAGCATTTGCGACACAAAGTGTCCGTACAGCGTGACAGAGTTTTAAACGTCATTCATTAACACCCAGTATATATATATATATATATATATATATATATATATATATATATATTTGTGTGTGTGTGTTTTAATTGATTTTATTTGCATGTAAATGAGATAAGAATCCTGTTATTACGGTTTCATGAAGAATACCTGCAACTAAATCAGAAGTGGCACACTCACGTAAAAATAAGATTTTATGAATAAGTGCTCAACGTTTCCATTACGTCCAAAATATCTCCAGTTCACGATATTATATTTACATTCACTCAAAATATAATCAAAATAGCTCTCTGTTCATGCTAAATTTGAAACCGCCTGAATCAGATCAAGTTCAACCGTGACTGATGGTATATTACATCTTTCCGAGTAATTTTATTTCATTATATTCCAGCTCTTCTGAAATCAATACTTGAACAATATTGTCAGTGAAAATGTATGAGTGAATTAAAAAACGTTAGATCACATGTTTTATCAGTTCCCCTGTGAATATATAACGCACACATTTCGAACGTTACATCGATTGCAATTACGTATACATTTTATTGTGTTTGCTTGAATATTTTTCTGGTATAACTGCTTCATTACATACTTCTGCTGCTGTGGGATTTTCACGTTCCAATCCATTATTTTCTCGAGTAATGCTTTTTTGCGGCCAATAGTCTGTCTCACATGTGTATTTTCGTACATGTTTGCGTTTGATATTTCAAGCTTGGATGTTTATTTTTTTTTCCAGTAGCGCTCATTGTAATTAAAAATAAATAAATTATAAATGTGTCCACTGTAACGTAAAAACGTTTTTTAAATCACGTTTACTTATCAATCCTTCTCACATGAATTAATTTTATTCGTGGCCATAAATTACATGAAAAAGCGGCACTGTTTATATTTGTTCTGTTAAAACTTTTTTTACGTACAGCAATGATACAACATTTTATAACACACTTCTGCCATTTACAGTAGTGTTGCGTGTAAATTTGATCTGTTAACATAAGTATTTAAGAAAGGAATTACAACTTACCATAACGCGTTAAATTTTCGAAGCCCTTAAAAATTGTAGTTAACGCAAAAAGGAAGTCAATACACATATAAACGCATTAGTTGTTAAAACCGTGTAATATATTTGCGCCGAAAATTACTGTTGAGTGGTTCTGTTTGCAGCTTTATATTTTAATACACGTATTTCTAACATATGAATAAGCAATTTGATGTCTTTTTCTTTCTTGCTAAACAATAAACATTGACACTAGGAATTGACATTAAAACGGATTTTTCAAAGAATGGAATAAAAATTTTAAGTTCTGATTATTACTACACAAATGATAATCTCAAATATAACATGTTGCACGAAACAAATTCCAAGTGGTAAATCACTCTTACTGAAAAACCGTTGACTGAAATTTTCGACGTTTGGGGTGTACTCAGTGATTTCCTTTGTGCTTATACTTATTAATAACTTACTATGTATTAATCCCAAACTTATTAATAGTCTATTGTTTATGTTCAGAACTGCGCCTTAAGGTCTAGAGATGATGCAAAAACAACTAGCATTCTTTCTCAATGTACTCAATTCGGACAGACTGTCTGCGACTCACTTCGACTGACGGAAGATACGTTTCTAATTGTGCTGATAAGAGATTGTTCCCACGCATCAAGAGCGGACATTTCAAACCGATACATAGGTCCCTTAACTAGTACATTATTTAACCTATCGCACGATAAGCACACCCTGCGAGTCAAAATCGTATTTTATAATCAGTTTGTTAGTATAACCCACGGTCGTAGAAGACCATGTCTGGACACTCGCCTGGAAACTTGGTCCCCTTGTTTGGCTGTAGTTCACCAAGTTACCGAGAATATTGTGTTTTATTGGTGCTTCAGTTTGGGCGGTCGGGCTCAAACTCCGTCCACTTCCTTCCCACTATGATAAACAATTTTTCAAAACGTATTTTTTATCAATTTATGAAATACTTCCTTCGCTCATAAATTTAAGAAAAGGATCAAGCAATCTTTATTTACTTTATAAATTTAACAATGAAAAAAAAATGGGTGGAGTTTGAGTCTGACCACCATAATTACAGCGCCAAAAAGTACGGAATTCTCGGTAACTTGACGAACCACAGCCAAACAACAAGGGGGTCAAGCAAAATACATTGGTAGATAGGCGAGTGTCCAGACCTGTTCTTCTACGACCGTTGTGTAACCTTACTGGATCTTTCGTAAATACTATTCCAGATAACCTCGAAACTGTAATGCGATGGTGTGGAAAGCGTGCTTATTTCCACTGTATTCGCATAAGACCTCTCTGCTTACTCATGATACAACCACGGAATTTAAAGGTTGGAATCACCTTCTTAGAATTAGTTACATTCTAATAGAAAAATTATAAAGATAATTTTATAAAGACTGCTCTGCGCCTAAAATTTTGTAATTTACAATACTAAACACTGTACAACTATTACACGTTACATCCATAGTAATTTCCCATAAATAAAATATTTTTCGGTGCCATAGTTTCATACAAGCGCATGTCAATGTATGGTAAGGTAAGAGGGCTTTAGGTCCCATCGACAGTGAGGTCATTAGGGATGGTGACACAACTTGGTAGAATGACAGGAACAGAGAGCCAAGTCGGCCATGGCCGTTGTTAAGGAACTATCCTAGTATTCGCCTGGAGCGATTTTGGGAAACCAGGGAAAACAAAATCAGGATGGCCGGAGCCGGGGATCGAACCCGGGTCCTCCCAAATTTGAGTCCAAAAGTCAAAGTAGGGATTTGAAAGTAAATGAGTTAACCTACACAATGACACTTTTGTAAATCCACTTAGTAATTATATTTTTTAAAAAAAATTTGTAATGTGCTTAAATTTGTGCGTATCTTTCTGTACCTGTATTTTTTAAATAATAATTTTCACGTGAGACATCATAGGTTTTGCCAACTATCTGAGCAAAAAGTTTTCTCAAGTAACGTATTTCTGACGAACAATCGCTGACGCCGAAATCTCTTAGACATAATTGCAGCGGAACAGGTTTAGGTTTAACAAACGCATCATCCTGTGTAAACGTTTGCTGATAAAGTTTCCTAATATCAGTATCTAGTAATGTTGTTTTGTAGTTTTCCATACTTACAGTACTTTAAGGACATGCTGTCTATCTAGTTTCTACTTTTTTTTTAGCGATATTAACTTTTAACGCCTAAACGAGAGCAGATATAAAAAATCTGTCTGTCAGTTTTGTTTAAAATCGTCTTCTCCGCGTTGACTGATATTTCAAGGCAGTAAATAATATGGTTTCAGCTAATTATGTAATTAACGAAATTCTGATTCATTGACTTTTTGTCCGAAACCATACAATTTCTGGCTTTAAGAAGATTAGCTTTCGTGGTAAAAACAATTTTAAACAAAACTGCCAGACAGATTTTTGATATCTGCTTTCGTTTACGGATAAAAAATTATCTCAAAACAGTATAAACAAGATAGCATTATCTTTAAAAAGTGTATATTTAAAAGGAGGTTTTTAGCGTTTATTTATCTAGCACACACTCGTAATTAAACTCACGCTATCCACGTTGAAAGACAGGTGGTTGGGTTCAAACGACGCGCTTGTGTAAACCCGCGCTGTCCTGCCCGGGTTGTCGTTGGAGAACGCTCGTGAGAACTGCAGCGAGAGGAGATATAAAGGTCGTACGTGGCGCTCGAGCGTTCATCATGCGTTTTAGCACATAAAAACGCCTCCCACTCTTTCCCTGGGGGTCTCCAAACTTTCCCCGTCAACTACCAACTGGAAGAAGCACGATGTTTCTATGGCGACAGTTATGTGCTCCACGCCAAGTCCCCGTAGCTGTAATAGCACAAACGAACCCTTACCGAAGATTGCCGAAGTTGGGTGCACCCAGAGTGACGATTTACACACCCAAAAATTAAGTGATTTACGAAGTATTAACGCAAAGACATATCTGTAATAAAGCTTGAGGTTAGCAAATTCTTAATTTTATTTAGTACTATCGAAAAATTAATGTATTAACAAAAATTATCTGAATGAGAATAACACAGAGCTACCAATGCGTAAAATTCATAATTGTTTTCTTTTTCGTGTTGAGATGTTGGATTCTTTGTGGAGGTTTTACTGGCAACTTCGGACGTCTTTGGCGGAAAATAATGTTATCGTTACTCAACAGTGAGTTATAATTCTCTAATTAATTAATCTTGCAGTATTTTCTATAGCTGCTACACTACCGAGAAAAAAAGAACAATAGGTACTAGTGTCTTGGAGCCGCTATAATGATTTCGTCCGAAATAAAATCATACTTTCGCGTATACCTGTAATTCCGTGAATAAATGTTCTAGGCATACATTAATTTCATGAAAGGTAAAAATAAACTATTTTCTTATAACACCACATACAACTTAAGTCCTTGTTAAAGACAAAAACAAATAGGAAAAATGGCGGGGTGGATTGACCCTCAGTCTCCTGAAGGGAATTCATGATCTAAAAACAGTTTTCTATATTTTCAGTACATTTTATGTTTTTGTGATATTGTTTCAAGTACTACTCTGTAAAAAAAAGGTGTAACAATTTTTTAAACCTGAACTATGGTAATACTGATAATTTCCAATGTTTACTTTTTTGCAATAAACTCATCTACGTTACAGTGTTGTTCTGCATCTTACAATAAATGTTTAGACACCAGTGCTTGACAAAACGTTTCATGGAAATTAATTAATGGGGTTTTCATGGAGATATATTTTATTGTTTTGAAGGAAATCAAAAGTCAACGTAGCCAAACAACAAACATTATATTGAAGGCGAACAAATCGTCCGATTACAGAGGAATTTCTTCTTGGCATTGCTATGACTTTAGGAAACACTTAAGCCAATGTAGGATCTTTGTAACTAAATATTGTATTGAAATTAGCGTTTCACAACAATTAATGTTAAAATGTTTATAATTGTGTTCTAAAACTATATAAAAATTACATTCTAATTTAGTTTATGATTTCATTACGTTCCCTTCGATTTGAAGTCACAAAAACACGAAAAACATTTAATGCCCGGGGGAGGGGGGAAGTTTAGTCACTCGAACAGCATCTTATCATCTGTGATTCAATCCTATGGGTTTCGACTATTACAAATCATCACAGTGTTGCAGATATAAGTCAGCGGTCACTCGAGGTGCAGGATTACTTTATTTGAATAATGTTCAGCTTTACGGAGCGGTTACAAGAGATCCGAACAAGTTCCGACGATAGTCATTTCTAGTTTACAATTTCATGTCTAGTTTCAAAATACATTAATTCTCTGATGCTCTTCTACTAGCTGCTTCAAGTAACTAGATGTTCAACAAATATGACTGCTTTTTAGAGCAAAATTTTTAAGGTTTAAAATTATCATCGCATTCCGGCCAGACTTCTGAGTTTAAAGGCATAGTTTACAAACGAAAAATGTTTCCATGTACGTTAGAAAATTGTTGTTCAATAACTATTAATTTTTCCGTTTTTCGTTAGGTTAAGTTGGTTTTGGTTAGTTTTAGTTAGTTATGGCTGGGGTAGGTAATATTACTCTTAAGTTTCCCATTTTCGTTGAGTTAGGTAAGGTTTGGTTAGGCTACCTTAGGTAAGGTTTGGTTAGGCTACCTTAGGTAAGGTTCGGTAACCTAAAGAAAAATTGAAAACTTAAGGGAAAAATTACCTAAAGTAACTAAAACTAATCTAACCTCTGGAAAATTTCCAAGTAAGTAAAATATAATTTTTCTTTCGTATTAGTTCTAACGTCTATGCAAACATTTTTTTTTTGCAAATTATGAATTTAAAATTAAAAGTTTCGCCAGTATATATTAAGTGGCTGTTCTTATATTTAGTATAGAGTAATTATTTTATTCTAAAAACACTGTAAAATTATAATTAAAAACTATCACGAATGTTGAGTGTTGACGTGATATCTAATACATAAATGTGTTTCTTTGTTTGTTCTTATTCTATGCGTTCCTATAAAATTCATCCGATTGATGAAACTTTTGTGAATTGTAGGTTTCTGCAAAAAAATAAATTTGCGAAGGAGAGGCAAAATGGGGTAATGATGCAGGACGGCGTACCCAAAAAAAAAAAATAAAACTAAGAAAGAAAATTATGAAATAAATGCGTGCAATAATAATAATAATAACAACAATATTAATACATTTGGGAAGCGAATCAAAATGGGGCAGAGGGACCGAACGGGGTAGTGGAAAAAAAGTAAAAAAAAACTATGTTTTGTGTGTGCACCCGCGAAGGTTTCTGCTACAAAATGAACCAAATTTTTTTTTTTTTTTTAGGGAGAGGGGGGAACGTCGTAGAAGATTAGAACGGATTACCTAAAAATAATACTTCGGGGAGTTGTGCATGCGCCTGCGAAAGTTTCTGCAAAATGGGGGGGGGGAGGGAGTGTAAGAAACCGGGTAGAGTGCATAACGGAGTATTAAAAAAAATATGGGCATTGCAAATCATGCCGAGACAGCTCGTAATTAATGATTTACATTTTAAGATCTAAGATTGTTGAGGTTAGCAAATTCATTGATTTTATTCGTTTTAGTCGTGAAACCTCGCAAACATATTAAGTTTTAAACGTGATAAATCATAGCTGCCAAATGCACTAAATTAAATACTTTTACGGCATCCAGGTTGGCCGTGGCCTAATTTGCATGCCAATGGGCTGCAACGAGCGAGATCTTAAGAGTTCGTGGACCGTAACTTTCTCTTTACGTTTGGAGCACAGGAACGGGGAAGGCAATAAGTCGTACATAACACGTCCCTTCAAACAACTCATCGCCTCTAGGCGCGAAGGACTAAACAAGTGTGCAGTGTTATCGTAGATACTGTTTTTCAATGGGACTTCAAGCGATGACCCTGTTGTTTTATTTCTGGAAAGTTTGTGGTAATGTCCAATGCGGGTTTATATGGCTTAGTTTTACGATTAAGATCGATATTTTCTCAGCTTCAGCAACGCGAAAAAGCCATTTTTAGCACTTTTGTGAAGCTTGGGAATCATGTTTTTAATAAGCGAAAGGCTTTTTTTAAATCATTGGGACACAGTTTGAAGTGTGTTTTATTTTCATAGATAAACGCATTGGCAACATTTTCAATAGTTACACAAGAAAAATTGCTTTCCCTACCACGCTACAACATGGCTCACACGCCCGGTCCACTAACCAGGACGGTTATTGCTCTCCCAACACTTACCTTATCGCCTATGAGCGACATGCGCTTCAACTGGTGTCTTGCCTTCCTTTAGACGACTAATCTGAGTGTTTTTTTTTTTTTTTTTTTTTTAATATTCGAATGGACCTTCATAATGTTTAACTGCATTTGAAAGTATTTTGAAATTTAGCAAGAGTATATTGAAGGCGTTAATTTTACATAATATGTTTTTTTTTTTTTTTTCCAAAATTAGCCTTTTATACTGTTTTGTGATATTTCAATTTTGTTGCTGTTTTTTTTAAACTGTAACAATTATCTTTTTAAAATAATAAACGTTATGATTTCATTAATTGAAAAAAATAGTAATTTAATCGGCCGAAACCATTTAATTTTTATCTAGAAGTACAGTAAAACGATTTTCAATAAAATTATTTTACGATTTCTAATCTCCTTTAAGCTAATAATAATTATCACAAAGACAAAATTAAGGAGGATCATGGCTTAAAGGGTGTTCACGTGGGGAAAAAAATCATAATTTAATATTTGTATATAATACGGTTAGTTGTGTAGATATTACCTGAGCGTACATTTCCATCTTACGAAAAAAAAATATTAGTTCAGCCAGTTTTTCCACAGTGGCATATGAAAGTCAAAATGTGCATATTTTTACTCCGTACAAAACTTGAAAACCAGTAAATATAATGAAATAAAGAAAAATCACATCAAAACTACATGTCACGATCTACAGCTTGAAGCATATGAAAACCCATTACAAAATATACATGTATTTAAAAAAAATTGCTCAAAAAACAACAAAAATAGAAAATTTTAGAATTTTTTTTAGACGCATAACATTGTAGTGAGTTTTTACATACTTCAAGAAGTCACTCGAAACATGTAGTTATAATGTGAATTATTGATAAACTCTATTGGTTTTTAAATTTTCTATGAAGAAAAAACATGCAAATTTTTACTTTGAAATGACGTTATGGGAAAACTGTCTACGATTTATTTTGTAAGAGGAAAATGTTCTCCCAAGTAACGTCTATAAATTTAGAATTTATTAGATTGTAAATTCTCATTGCAACAAACTTTTAAAAATAACAACGTCTATAAAACTAACACTATTTCATACAAAATGTAAAATTGTAATTTTCACCCACTGGAACACCCTTAAAGCAGCCGCCTGTGTGGACGTATTTTGCGCATTTGAGCCGAAGTGCGGAGATCTAAGAGCGACATTGTATACGCATCGCGACACATCCTAGCCTCTAAGCGAAAGTCAGTGAACTGACGTGCAGTCAGTCTTCTCGTCGACAACACGCCTGCATGATACACTCAGTGGCGACCACATCGTTTTATGACGAAATATTTCAGATAAATGTGTGTTGTGCCTGTTGATAACTTTTAAGATATTCTAAACGAAGATTATCATGCTTAAAAACGGCCACTAAAATATCCCTTTTTTGCCATTTTCTGTCGAGATAAAATAGGTTTTAAAAATTATTGGAGCCCTGCAGCGGTATTCATGCCTGTAACGGACTACGAATTATATTTTCTATTTTATAATACACTTCAAAACTATTTCATAGGTAGTATCTGCTGTTTTACTGTTGCACTCTTAAAAGCATCGAAATTTTTTTTAGGTGTGTGCTAGCTTCCTGGTATTTAGCTTTGAAAAAGTTAACTATTTTAAATAAAATACCTCGTTACAAAACTATTGGTACAGCATTTTAAAATCCCTCTTTTTAAACTTCTGTCAATTTTCATATTTATTTATTGAATCACATCGTCAGACAAAACACTTCACGTGAAATTCATTTACAATTAACTTCACGTCAAAATTCATTTCGACCGCTACTGTTGAAACATGTCGTGAAAAAAATTATGTAGTTTATTTTTTCGACTGCTCGTGTCGTGACGGAACTGCGGGAACAGTCCCCCCGCGGCGGCGTCAGATAAATCACGCCCGCCATTTCGCAGTTGTCATCCGCGGTTTTAAACGCGCCGCGCACAACGCTCCCTGCGCCCGCGACAAAATGCCATTTCTGCCTCGGCCGGCGGTAGTGACCACAAATCACATGTCACGTCTGCCACCCGGAGGAGAAAAAAAGTTGAAGGGAGGAGAAGGGGGGGTTACAGCTTCCGTGACCCTCCGGCCTCTCATATTTCCCCAGATGCCTAACCCCCCTCGCTCTTGTGTCTCCCCGAGGGCTGCAACCCCTCGGACAGCCCAGTAGCCGATTTGTTGTTATTTCACCTTCGTCCCTCCCCTTGTACTCCCGCGGCTCCTCTACAGCGCTCCCAGCCCTTATTACTGCAACTGATTTTAAATATTTCAGCAGCGGAAACAACCGACACGTCGCAGATGGGAGTGCACACGAGGGAGTCGCCCCACATCTGGAAGCTGTTGAGGAGGGGGAGTGAGGGGGTGTACGACGGCTGCATCAACTTTTAACGGGAGCGACAACATCGCGACCTGGGGGCGGTGAGTAGGTATGTCGCACGAGGCTAGCCCGTCCGGTAGCTGCAAAAATGTTTGACGAGCACGACAAAGGTAAACATTCATCTCGTGGTGCACATTTCTGAACGTTCATATTGTCACTGGATTTGGACATAACATAAACTTCCACACGCGCGCATTTTATGTCACTTTTATTATTACATACGTAGCAGGCGATATTAAATCTTGTTTCATTAGTAGAGTGGCTGAGAATTAGGCAGTAAATTGTAAATTTTTTAAGGCTCAGTTTCAGTCGCCATATTGTATTTTATTATTTTTCGCTTTTTTGTAGTTCTGAGAAGGAAAATGTTAAATTGGCGACAGTACCGCAAATTCTATTTACTTTGTGCTACAGTACAATCGCGGCAATAGAACTAGTAATGTATAGTTTGGACGCAATTTGTCGGCCAAATTATGAATATATTAAATTTTGCCATACGGATTGCGGCGTGATTATAAGTCAACAGCTACGCCTCAAGGTCTGCACTGTAGCGAAATGTAAATAGAATTTGAGGTATAATCGTATATTTAACATTTTCCGTCTTATAATTCCAAAAAAGCAAAAAATAATAAAATTCTATATGTCGACAGAAACCGAGCCTTAATCGCTTTACTAGGCTTTATACTCATGTTATGATTTTTAATTGCAAATTTAAAGGTGTATTTATACTAAGGCTTAAAGATATTACTTTATTTATAAGGAAGATACTCTATGAGCACTTCAAAATAACGGTTGCCTATTTAAACAGTTTTTGCGATTATTATTTTTTAAACCTAAAAGAGAACATATCGTAACATTTATCTAATAATTGTATTGAAAACAGTTTTACCTATGTTCCATATATTTCCTCATATCAAAATGTTACATTATTTAGGCTGGACAGCCACCCCCCTTCCACCCTACAATTGCCAGAACAAACAAATCACCGTAATTTATTTGTCCGGAATCATTGGCTCGAGTTTACCAAAGAACTACGAATTATTAACTGTTACAATAAGGGGTATTGTTAGACAATTCTATTGTATTTTCATTTACTGAACCATGCCATATATTTATTCAAACTGTATTATCTGAATTTTCTTTTCAACAGAGCACAGGATTTATTATTGGTAAATTGATTGACATACATAATAAACGGATCTTTCATTAATTTGCCATGCAGAATCATTGCAAGAGAATTATAGGTTAACTTTCAAGAATTTTCTTGCAACAATTCTGCATGATAAATTAATTAAAGATTACACTATTATTTATGTCAAGCAGTTTACCAAGAATATATCCCAGGCTTCGTCGAAGAGAAAAATTTTGATAATACAATTGAGTAAATGTTACGGCTCAAGAACTAAAAATACAATAAAACTGTGTAACACTCCCCTATAAAGAAGGCAATTTTCAATTGCTGCGATTTAGCTATAAACTCCTATTTCCTTCCAAACATTCTCTCTTTCTCTGTCTCTATATCTCTGTCTCTCTCTGTCTCTCTCTGTCTCTCTCTTTCTATGTTTCTTTACCACTCTCGTTCTCAGCGGGGACAAGCATAGTACAGCCCAGCTGGTATTACATCTGGCGTCAGTGTCCTTTTGACGTTATCTTGAAGTAAACCCTGGTAGGCAAGGTTTTATATACGCATATTATTTTCCTATCCTTTACGATATTTTCAACGAACCTGCTGCAGTTAATGAATACTATTTTTACGATCATAAATTCAAAGAAAACCAAATATCTTGTTCAGCTTTCAGGCATCCGGAAAAATTTCATACCAGCACCGTGCAAGTTACCAAGGCCGCAGCAAGAGGGGAGGAGGGAAAAGGGGTAGAATGCCTAGGACCCCGTCCGGAATGGAGCACCAGTCCTTTGCCCTAAACTCTTGAGAAAAGAGGTTAGGTTCTTTCATTTTACTGATGTTAAATACGTCTGTATTGACAGTTTTGCTATATTCATATTGCCGGAAGGATCTGTAACACACTTTACAATGTCCTTTGTGAAAATGTGCTTTCATTACGTTTACAATAATTAATATAGCGTTCGGTAAATAACATTTCGTAAAATATTTATTCAGACACTAGGGGCCCCAAATAATGCTCTTCCCTAAGTCCCTAGAAATCTTGCTATGGGCCTGAAAGTTACTAAACTTACTACGCCCAAAACTTAATATCAACGTGACGTTTTAATTTTTGTGTCAAATGACACTGGCTGTCGGAGGAAAAGTATTTCTTCGCTTGCTAGGTCACCACAAAACTTACGGGGCCTCCCTACCTGCGCGTCGGTCGCGTTGCAGCGAGTTACGTCTGTTCTTTTTTAGGCGAAACTATTTAACGTACATTACATTTTTATGTTTACGAAAAGAACACACACTGCAAGCTATGTCGCTATAGTTTTAAAAATTCGGCACGTTTATTAGAACCATAACTTTTGGGCCCCTCAGAATGGGTAAAAACTGTTTTTCCAGACGGCTGTATCTGGGAAAATAACAGCGGCTTCGAGCTACAGAAAAAAGCGCTAGACTTTGAACTAAGCCGCCCACAAATAAAATAATGTGTTCACTCCTTTAAGTCCCACAGTAAAATGGGCAATAGTAAGGTACTGGACGCTAGCTGAGTAGCTTGCGCGGAGAGGCGATAATCCATTACATACGTCTGTCAAAGGCGCTCTTAATGCACATACCTCACACACAAACTCAACTTATTTAGTGAGGCCCCTTAAATACCGTGCAAGTACCGCATGTTGTATATGTATGTATTGGTCGTATTATACGATGTAAACGTATTACGCCGTGGAACGTAAATGTAACAGCGGTGATAATAAAAATTGGTGGCTGCAGTGGAGCAAGAGAATCGCCCGAAAGAGGATTGGTTCAAAGAGATTAAGAATAAATAAAATGTTAACGCGGCATTGTAAAAACTTGCACGCTGGATTTAATTCTTTAATCAGAAGGTAAAAATATTACAAATACGCTGAATGCGTCGTTAATCCATTATATTTTCACTAAACAAGTAATTTTCTGCTTTTGTAGCTTACCATACAAATGTTCTTAAACTTGAAATATTTAGGGCGTAAAATTTAACTGTGATGGGTATGAAAAAATCGCTGTGAACAAGATTTTCGTAACATTATAAAAAATGTACTTCATATTTTGAACGGATTAAGCGTAATAAAAAAAAATTCACCGCTAAATGCCACTCGAACTGCCAAGGTGTAGGTAGTTGTTCGTTATGCATTGTTTGGTCGAAAACCAAAATTCAAGACAGGTATACTGAAATACGTTAAATTTCAAAATAGCAAACTAAGGTAAGCCAATCGGAAAGGGTTGTACAGATCTTGAATATTACGGATTTCGCTGATATCATGTTAAGAAATTATATAAACATACATTTAGAGGAAATAACAACTACCCGCCGGAAGAACATAGAAAAATCTAGTTTCCGTCTGTTAAGAGCAGAATCATAAGTTCGAAAATACTGTATGATTTTGTTCTAGAAGTACCTCCTGTCCCGTGTTAACAAACACCACAAGCATGCTTGTAAAGCAAATTATATTACGCAGATGTTAACAAGTTAAAATTGTTTATAGCAGCGTGGTTTAACGTAAGTTTTGAGGCATTAATCTTATGCAGTACTAGCGTCTTACAGTGACAGAAAAAAATCACGGAAAAGACAACGTATAGCTGGAAATAAATTAATTGTTAAACATAGTAAATTATTTGACACATATAAATTAGCATTATTTTAACTTCAACAGTCCCTGATATTGCACTGTGCTACAAATAAAATATTTTAAAACATTTCTGACAGATCGAAGTGACGCAAAGGTAACCCGTTGGGCACGCATTCGGGAGGACCCGCGTTCTATCCCAGGCTCCGGCCATTCAGATTTCGGATCTTCATAGTTCCCTGAAATCGCCCCAGGCGAAAGCCTGGATAGTCCCTGACTAACGACCATGGCCGTTTCCTTCCCGTTGTCCGTCTATCCGAACCACTGTGCTCTTATACGTGACGTCAACGTTACCCTAGATCTGTACCTGTGACGTCACTCTATCTGTGATAGCATCGTAATGTCACCAAGCTCTGTACTTGTGACGTCATTTTATTATACCTAGCTCTGTACCTGCGACGTCATAGTATGTCACCTAGCTCTGTAACCGTAACGTCATCTCGCCTAGCTGTATACCTGTAACGACATTTTTACCTCGCCAAGCTCTGTACCTGTGATTCATTGCTATATCGCCTATGTCTGTATCTGTGATGTAATTGTCATGTAGCCTAAATATGTAATAATGACGTCATAGTTTTGTCGCCTAGCTCTGTACCTGTGACGTCATAGTTACGTCGCCAAACTCTGTACTTTTATGACCTCGTTGTTATGTCGCCTAACTCTGTACCTGTGATGTCACCATTATGTCGCCTATGTAAGTAGGCTACCTGTAACGTCTTTGTTATGCCCCTAGCACTGTACTTATTAGGGGTCAACCTTGTTCTATGTCCAAACCTTGTCCTCGTCTCATAAATTACATTCTGTGTTTGTTAAAGGCATTTGTGATGGATATAAACTCGACGTCTCACCGTAATCTTTTCTTTCATATTTACGCCAAGTTCTGCTGTATGTTAACGTTTATATCTTCTTCTTAGTTGTGCTTGTTTATTTATATTCTCCCTCCTGTTCGCAAGCGACAATCGCAGCTGCGTTAGAGCAAGTTCCATCGCAGCCGTGTCGTCGTCGGCTGCGATCTCACCTCTGATTGTCTAGTCATTTGTTATCGCAGTGCCGATGTGGCAGCGTCGCACTTCAGTATACAAAGCCCTTGACGCAGCGCTGACGAAGACGGCGCACGGGAAAGCAGGAACGTAGCAAATGAAGGGTCAGGCTCCACGGCTCCCAAGTCGCCGAACTGTAATGAGGACATATCGTCGCGCGGGCGACCCCGCGCGTGACCGCGGCTCTAAATGAGAGTAATGTGGTCATCCCGGCTACTTCCCGCGCCGCCCAAGACCCCGGGCAAGACCCATGGCTTCAGGAGGTTTTAAGACCGGCGCGTGACTGGCACCACAGGCGCTGCCCACCCGAGCAAGCTGACGGCGGAATTGATTCCGTTAAGGGTAATTGATCCCTCTCAGATCGGAGTTATGGTTTTTTCTTAAAAATCTGTGAATAGAGAGGTTGTTTTACTCTTTTCACACTGACAAAGCATATTTTATTGCTTAATTCATTTTTTTTTTTTTGGAATCCACGTGGCATTGTTCTGTTACTTTTATGGCCTCTGTGGTTCCCCCCATACATAAACAATTTTTCCTTATAAGCTGTTGCCCATTCCAAAATAATGAATATGTTACGGTTCCAGCAATTTCAGAAAATCAATTAAGTTTGTACCTACACCCTGTCGTGACAAAAATGTCGATAATTCGACAGTAATAGAAGTTATCGAGAAGAAACTGATAAATCCAAGGTGGTAGAGATCAATATCCCTTAACTCGTTGCTGCTGAGACTGCTGTAAGCAGCTTGACATTCGTCCCAAAAAAAAATTTTTTTTGTAGCCTACTATCATTGTCTATGTTAATATTCATAGTCGAGTCTTGTCTACAAACATTTCTGTCGCTGTTTTCATTTATGCGGTCCTCGTGGTCTTTGTCAATCATGGTCACCATTTCCAAGCACCTTGTTTGATCCTTGTCTGCATTGACTTTCCTTTTTAGTTTATAGTTTTTTTGTTTCCTTTACACACTGACAACAATTCAGTACCGGCATTATTTGTATGTTTTTTAACTACAGCCATTTCTTGCTTTGTGTGCTTGTGTTTTGTTTCTCATTTTCCCGTAATTAGTCATTTTATGTAACCACGGGTTTTCTGCTACTCAGCAACGTTTGCTATTAAGGCCTTGTTACGGAGTTTTACAGTGATTTCGAAAATAATATTTTATTGCTACCTAATACTCATATCAAAATTTCGCTGCACAGTTTTGACACTTATATGTTATAATTTGTAACTGAATTTTTTTTGTAGAATTATACTGAACGGATTTTTAGATTTCATTACCCAAAATACCACGTTTTTCGTCGTGAAAATAAGCAAAAATGAAGGAAATTATTTTTTTGCTGGCGAATGGTATATTATTTTGAAAAACGCGTCCACAGTATTATGCATCGTGTAATTGCACATTGACTTAATTTTTTTCAAAACTTTTGGGTAAAATTTTTTTTTAGTTATTGGCACCAGCCTGAAAAAAACTCGGGAACAAGCCCTTAATAGCATATGTCCAGCAGAATACATCAATTCATGCAACCCCGTTGCGAAAATCATTCAAAGATCACAAGAAATGTTTGGACAGTTTTTGTTATATCATATGTCTTACAAGTAATTAATTTTTGTGTGATAACAAGTGCGTAGGTGTGCTCCAGTAGGTAATTCCTAAACACTTGCGTACACATATACATACATACATACATACATACATTCATTCATTCATTCATTCATTCATACATACATACATACATATATTCATACATATTTAGTATCACAAAAATAACTATGTATCGACCTTAATATTCATCAATTAACCTTTTTCCTGCTAGCACCACTCTTTGTAAAAACATTTTATTTAATTTGCATGTTTGTACGTTTGTTCAGGTTAAATGTTGCAACTGAATTTTAAAGCAGTATTCTTCAACCGATTAAGCTGAAATTTTTCACACACATTTAGTTTGGATGACAATGCATAGTTAGGTAAGTGACGTCATTCTAAATATAATATGGCGGACTACCCTAAATTTTGCTTACACGTTTAGTTTGGATGACAATGCATGGTTAGCTAAGTGACGTCATTCTAAATACAATATGGCGGACCGCCTAAGGTGGAGGATTAGTCAAATTTTATGCACTCCCATGTTATGAGTATCAAATGGAGTACGAATAAAATGACATCCGCGTTCAGCTCTTCGAGGAGATAGTGTACTACTGTCCGGCTAAACGGTAAGACATACACCCTTGGCCAGTTCTAGCAGCGGTGAAAAAAAAAAAATCCAAAATCAAACCCGGAACTGTGTTTCGTTAGACACAAGTACGCTTCAAGATGAAATAAGTGGCGCATACCTCCAAACACCCAAGTCAAGGTGAGGCCGTGCCTAGGACTGAGTGGCATCAGGATGTATCAAACATGATGTGAACGTACCACTTCAGGGCATATCGGGGCGAACCCTGTTGTATATCAGCTCTTACCATTCTAAACGCAGCTCTGTGAGGGTCGACAGATATTTCTTCGGTACTTTAAATTAAATCAAAACTATCAATTTATTACATCACACAATTTATACTACATAGAAGCTTGTCGCGAGATTAATCTGTGTAGATAAATAAGAACACAATATGTAACTTGATCTTGACATAAGTAATTCTAAGAAAAAATTATGTTCTTTTATAAAATGGGCAAATCACGCGACAAGATTTTATATCATACTAAACGTGTAGTGTCATAAATTGATGGATTTGATTTAATTTAAAGTTTATTTTCTTCTTAGAGCATTTAAGTAAACGCTTATTTTTAAAAATGCTTTTTTGCTATTAATTTTTTTCTTTCGCAGCTAATGTCATCCGGAAGCGAAAATCAAAAAGGTTAATGATTTAGTATATATATATATATATATATATATATATATATATATATATATATATATATATATATATATATATATATATATATATGAAAATTTATTGTAGCTCATATAACAAATTATATGGCAGTTCAAAATCTCCCCTTACATTTTTAATATTTTTACTCAGTAAAACTAACAGACTTTTTGCAACAAAATTCTTTATAAGAAATGAACGGTAACGTCTTTATAAGTTCGAAATTGATTTAGACATATTGAATTTTCAACGGTTATAAGAAATACTAAATAATTAATCAAATATTAGACATTAGTAAGCTCTGTTTCTGAAAGATCTTTCATTGTTTCTCTAATAAGAAAGTTATTTACCAACTACTTTATAGAACTAAACATTTATTGAAGTTGATTCATTCACTTGTTTACCTTTGTATCAGCGATACGATGTTAGCAGCACAACTATGCTAAACTGGTGGTCTTCCCTTACAATAATTCCTCTTAACTTTGTGGGAAGATAATTAAAATTGTGTCATTATTTGCAGCAATACGAAGCTGAAGTGATAGCACGATGCCAAAATCTGGACACAATGCGGTATATTTACTTTATCTGAAATAGTTTCAAATACTTGTAAGAATAAAACCAAAACTTTTGAGCCATCAGTCAAGTCATTGGTCAAGTTTAGCGGATATTACACACGCCAGATAATAAGTGACAGACAAACTACCCCCTCCCACACCGCAACGTTGTTGCAACCCCAGATAGGACGTGCTGTACAAACCGCATCATACAGGTTAACACTGGTGCATTCGTTACATGCTTGAAGTCTTGAAAACTCTCCAACCAACCCTATAACTGACATAAAACTCATTTTTACTGCTCGCAAGTTGAATGATGAAAATTTTTCCACAGGCCGAAATTTTATACCGTCGCCGAGAGACGCTAACAAAGCTCCTGGCATGAAGAGCAGGGAGTAATATCAATATCAGCCCTCCATTTTTTTTTCCTTCTTCTCCTCCCGAGCTAACCAAAAGGGAGGTGGCTTGTCCCTGTTCTACGCCGGTAGCAGCCCCCACATTCCCTCAGCGACCCTCAACCCACCAAGACGGTGGGGCTGTCAGTCACTCCTGAGCCGCCTCGTTACGCTTGTCTGAAGGGGAAGATATCCTCGTCACGCCAGGATATACCGAGCCTTGCCTGATCGTCCCTCGCAGCAGGATACTGCTGATTACCTCCAGCGCACGCACCGCTCTCCCCTACCCAACCAAGGGCTCAATTTCCGAACACCTCCTCGGCCGACATATGGACTACCACCTCGGCCACCTTCGGAGTACGAGGTTGCATGATTATTTTCTACATTTTTGGCGTACACCTATTACATTTTATTTGTTGTAACAAGAACTTGAAATAAACAAATAAGTTTATTTTTAACTAGGTTATACATTTGAATATTAATTCATCATGTAGGTATCACAATTTTATGTAGGTAATATCATAGGCTTCTGCTTTCTCTCTCTCTTCTCTCCTCTCTCTCTCTCTCTCTCTCTCTCTCTATATATATATATATATATATATATATATATATATATGTGTGTGTGTGTGTGTGTGTGTGTATCTTACGCGTACAGTTTACTGGGTTCCAATCTGGTGTCTTCTGCATAGAGTTGGTGTATGTTTCCTGTGCATCAGTAAAGTGTTAGTTGACACTAATGTGAAGCAGCACACGCGGTCCAGGTGCTACACTGCAATTAATTGGTTTGATGCAACACGAACGCTACACCTGGCAGTCACAGATGCAGCGATGTGTGATATCTGTGATACCATATGTTAAAAGATTGGTCACCCATTTTAAGGCGTTTCCTGACTATTGCGACCCCAAGTGTCTTATATCAAATTTTTTTCTCAGTGTCGGCTATTTCGCTACATGATGTTTGTAATTCATTAACACTATATATATATATATATATATATATATATATATATATATATATATATATATATATGTGTGTGTGTGTGTGTGTGTGTGTGTGTGTGTGTGTGTTGGTGTGTGTGTGTGTACAGGATGTCCCTGAACAACGTTTATAGCTCTTCGACACTTGTAGGGGATGCAAAAACGAGTAAAATGATATAAGACACTTAGAGTCGCAGAGACTGATAATTATCCGAAAATAAGCACAAAATTTGACGTTCTGAGAGTCGCACATTGCTTTAAAAATAAACTTGAAATAGCAGAAACTGCGATTATGGTGCTGGCCCAGAATGAAAGGACAGAGGAAACTGCAGTTCCCCATGATATCCCGTTTATCTTCGACATCATCACATACTACTCCCACATTTGAGATCATTGGAGTGTCACCGACCGGATATTGTATCGAAGTTTCCTTGGAGCGCCGCTCCTTGGACTGTTAGCTCGGCCCACTTGACGCATTATTTGACGCCATTACTGTGATTTGTTGCTGTTTCTACGCAGATTGCGACCCGCGAAGATCACTATTTGTGAATCAATTTAAGGGTGCTTCCCCACCTCTACGACCTTATCTCGTCTTCGCATCCCCTACAACGCAACGAAGCGCTTTAAATGTTATTCAGGGTCATATTTGTATTTGTATTTCTATGTGTGTAAATTATTTTCTTGAAACCTGGGCATGCCGTTAATTTTATTTAAGTGTTGAATATCATTTAATATTCAAATGCTAGGCACTAAGATTTTTCCGCCGAAGAACCAATAATTGCAAAGCCCATGCAAAAGCTACATGTTTTATGATACTGCGGTGACTTCAATAAATAAATCTCTACGTTGAATTTTTTTTATGTGTAAAAATTATTTTACGAATGCAATATGAAGCATGAATTTTTTAATAACATCACCATATTTACGAAAGAAACAGGAATATAAGCTATTTAAATAATACGTTTTTTTTATCTAAAGTTCATTGATGTGATGTTATAAAACAAAACAAAATCCTCAACATCTTAACAAAAGAAATCCGGTGGAAGTTGTTGGCTCTTTATCAGCATATTGTTACGAATAGAACATGGGAAGAAAATATGAAAGTAATGACGAAGGAATATGTAATTACGTGTAAACTATCACTTCACAGTTTTATTAAGTACCACATCACAGACCGTTAAAGCGATAGTATTGTAGTTTAACAGAAAGCAAAATTAAAACGTATGAAAAAGTTTTTCGTCAATATAAATTTTGATTTGATACAAGTAACTTACAGAAGTTGGTACATATTTTCTAAAGAGCATGAACTAAAATATTTTTTTACGTGAATTGACAAAGAAAAAATCATATAGCCTCAGTAATACATGAAAACTGATAAACATGAGATAGACAAGTTGATTAATAATCACTGACACAATTTTCGTATGTGCAAAATATTTAAAAATCTGTTTGCACTCACATAATGCGTAGATGTTATCTTGATGCACGCACAAATAAATATGAAATCCTCCAGCCGATACGTTCTGAGCAGCGTAATTGTAAAGTTATCAAATTCATTCACATTCGTCGTGTCTTTATTGTTAAATCCACGTAGTCTACATTGAATTGTATTCAATATGCATTTTTAAACTCCATAGTTACTGGCGATACATGAAATTCAACATTATTCCAAATAAAGGAGTTTACTAAATACCTGAAATTCAACATTACTTCAAATTAAGGAGTTTAATAAATCCTAGCGCTTTGTCTAAAACGTGGAAAACATAAAAACGTGATGATACTTGCGAGTAATTTTTGAAAGAAGTCAGGCACAGCTGACGAATGATTTTTCGTTATAAGATCTCACCTATTAGTATTTCAACTTAACTTAACATTTAGCGCTTGCAAAAAGGGAAAGTAAGTGGCGGGGAAACGATACATCTCGTCCCTCGTAAACACGGAAATTAACTGTTCCGGAGCACTGCGGTCATTACACGAAAACCTCTGACGTTCAAGAAGAAGTCCTTGCCTACCCCGCTGCAAGATTACAATGACTAATTCACCCGCATTAACGCAACGCCTATTATCATCAGTCCCTTGAGACCGCAACTGTTTGCCTCCACAAAATCAAGGGAGCACGGGCAATGCATCTTCTCCGCTGTACGGTTAATCATACAGACCTTTGTCCGTCACTGCCCGTCGAGTGCACGAGTTCCTAAATTTTTCTTCAGTGTTGTTGGTAATAGCGCCAGTCATTTTGCGAACTGAACTAATATTGTAATGGTCACAAATGTATCATTACGTTAGTATAATATGCCCTATATCGTTAATTCAGTAATTTCCGACAATTTTGCTAAGAGCACGTAATTTGTATGTGTTGTAAAGTTTGATTTCGTCAGTCGATTTTTAAGATTCTGAATTAAAGTAAACTGTCCATTTCACTTAAAGTGAAGCAAGTTGTGTCTTGCATTAAGATAGACATTTCACAATGCAATCAATCTAAGTAAATAATCTTACGAAACAAATGGGGACCTGAATTTCAAACTCCAAAATTTAAGAAATACCAATAAAATGTAATATTTTTTATCGCGTGTATTTATATTTATCTTAAATGTATTACTAATCAAAATACAATAATTCGAGAATGGTTGGTAATATATTTCAGATAAAATTTATGCATACAATAAAGATATTAAATTGTTTTGCTGATTCATAAATGTTGGAGTTAGCATGGTTTGGAATACGGGTCCCCAAATATATTCACAGACCTCTAATAAAAAACAAAGCATGTAAACAAACTCTCTAGCACAAATTGTCGCATGTGCGTTGCAATC
Organism: Medauroidea extradentata; assembly: GCA_003012365.1. Taxonomy (NCBI): domain Eukaryota; kingdom Metazoa; phylum Arthropoda; class Insecta; order Phasmatodea; family Phasmatidae; genus Medauroidea; species Medauroidea extradentata. The sequence continues at coordinate 59,125 of PNEQ01083843.1, read as the reverse complement.
TGTCGTCAACAGAAAAACATTCAATGTGCAGTCTTGTTCACTAGTGTATTTACTGCTACTCGAGCCCGAATCTTTTTAGATACGCGCGTATCCACGGACCGTTCTGTTGTCGGTCTGCTGCAGACCTGTTCGTGACAAGCTACAGCCTTGGGAGTAGGATGAAACTCGTATGTACAGACGTATGCAGGTTACAGTAATCACAATTAAGACGTCCGTAAATGAACACTGCGGAATATGTTTTTGACAGCTCATTGTCGAGGTTATGCAATTTCAATGTGAATCGACAATATACAGTCTGTTCAGAAACAAGTGCATAATATACACAGTACGCGAATCATGGGCTAAATTGGAGACGAAAATGTATGTGGCAAAATGTTGTACCACGACGTTTTGCTTGCACAATGTGGCAACACTGTACATAGAAAGTCTTCTCTTGCGCTCCTCGTTCGGGTATTATTTCATGTATGTTACATCAAGTAAACGTAGAATCATGTTTAGACTCTTCGGGATTTTAACCTGCACCCATAATATGCAGGCCAGAACAGTAGTAGTAAGATAAGTAAGCTGTATAGTTGGGAGCTGAGGAGAAGGCAAGGCTCAGGAATGCGGCTGGGAGTGGGGACAAGCTGAGGGCTATGTGGCCCCAACCACCATCCTGCCGTTCTGCCCTGCCTTCTCCTCAGCTCCCTACTATATGTGGAAAGTAGAAGAGGACTAGCTACAGTGCTATATTGTCACACCATGCACAAAAAATGCCACTGTACAACATTTTGCCGCTAACATTTTTTTCCCCAATTTGTCCCAGGATTTGCGTGGAGTGCTTATTTCTGGACAATCAGTATATTTTTCATTTCAATCTAGGGCGATGTAACGCAGCGGTAAAACACCGAATTAGTATTCGGGAGCACCCGAGTTAAATTACTGGTGCAGTTATATCGACGCGGGATTTAATCGGTGTTCCAAATCATTTCCTCTGAATGCCGAATTAGTTACTTTTTGCAGGTCACGCATGTGTTTCTTCCTATTCCTTAGTCTCTAGAGCCAGCGGACCCGCGTTGTGGACGGACCGTTCTAAGGGGGAGTGTTACATAATTTTCTTGAATTTTCAGTTTTTGAATCATAACATTTATTCAAATTGTATTATAAAAAATTTTCCTTCGACAAGGCGTAGGGTATATTCTTGGTAAACTGCTTGGCATAAATAATAATGGAATATTTCATTAATTTGTCATACAGAATCATTGCAAGAAATCACGCGTAACGAATTAGTAACTCTAACTTAGATAAATATTTACTCATAAAGTTGTCAAGTACAATTATCTAGGATTGTCATTGAGTATTTTATCCATATTGACTTCGAAAAAAGCGTACAAATCAATTGAAGTTTTCAGCGTTTATTTACCTATAACGAACTCTTAAGAGCATTCAACAAGTCAAAGGGGCCGCTGTTGGCGTAGTGACAAGAGCACTTGTCACCCACCAAGAATATCCAGGTTTAATTCCCGGCGGCGTCAGTCCCCAGATTATTTGTACGTGGTTAATCGTACCCGACGATGTTGCTGGTCGGCGGGTTTTCTCGGGGATCTCCCGTTCCTCCGCTCTTCTCATTCCGGCTCATCTCCACTGTAGGGTTTTATTTAATATCATCCTCCGGGGAGACAGATGCCCCCAGGTGCTGCATTCAGATGTGATACCCTAGCCGTCCGGTACCTTTATCGTACGATTCTATTTACTTAACTGGTCAAAACTATGTTCTTTAGTCTCACTATACCATATATTTTATAATATTCTGTCAAGTGCCAGTGTGAGAAAGGTGTACAAAATTCTTCATAGTTATTTTTAGTTATTTGCTGTAGTTGTGAGAATTCAAAATGTTAATGTTCTGCAATACAAATTTGAGAACCGTGCTATTTTGTCAGGTTGATCTGCACATCATAGAGAGAGGGGTGGGGGGGGGGGGGTTGGTCAGCGCTTAACGTCGAGGTCTTTAGCGCTGGTGAGGGATGACACGATGTGAGTATGGAGCAGTACCGGAATGAAAGGACGGGGGGAACGGGAGATCCCCGAGAAGACCCGCCGACCAACGGCATCGTCCGATACGATTCCCACATGCGAAAATCCGCCGGGGACCGAACCCGCCGGGAGTTGAACTCGAATCGTCTTGGTGGGAGGAGAATGGTCTGATCATTCGGCCACCGCGACCCCTGCGCATCATACATAATATTAGACTTGTATATGACAAAAGACGTTCCATATATTTATTTTATATTTTATGATAGAATTTAAAAAAAAATTGCTACGCAATGTAACTAATAATTACTGACGGCAAAAGAACAGACCGTAAATGTCTGCATCAAGAAGCTTTGACTTATTGAGAAACTTTGAGCAGGTGAATAAAATTTGAACTGACCAATATTTGCATTGCACAATATTTACTGTTACATAAAGTCCAGTGAACCGCGCGCCGCTATAAGGATTCTCCTTGCACCGTTTCAGCCAGGATTCTGAAAACGTTATCCAGGCAGGACCAGAGATGAACGAGGCTTGACATGATGGAATGCAAGGACAGGGGATTCCCGCAAACCAACGGGAACGCCCACCACGTGTCCCACATGCAAAAAAAATCTAGTTCCGACCCCCTGGGGATCGAACCCGTATCGCTTTGGTGGGAGGCGATTGGTCTAGCCACTGTTTTTTTTTTTTTTTAACCAAAATGTTAGGCTATTTGTTGAGGTGGCAGCATCGCCAACGAGCCAAACAACCCTCCCCACTTTCAAAAACATTTTTATAAGACAATCTCCAGTTGTGGCATTTTTCTGTGACTATGACAATTCGAGGACTATAGCAGAAGGCTAACATTTAAAAGCCAGCCAAACCTGGGAATCGAATACAGACCCCCTCGTACCAAAGTCGTCCGTTTAGTCAACTGAGCTATGGGCGGTCGGCAGTACTTGACCACCACGGCCCCATTTATGATTTAAGTGTTCATGTGCATAAAAAGGCACACAAAATATTTTCCAGTTGTTATCATTATTCTGTCATATTTATTTTGAAGTGAATTTCTAAAACCATGAAAAAATCATTCAACCCCTTAAAACAAAATTTAGCGACTTGAACCCCAGGTCACATACCGACGTGCAGAGCTTCGGCCAATAGTAGCTGATTCGAAAACTGCTCAGTATACGTGAAATATGTATGCTTAATAATAACACTTAAATAACGGTAATACGTACGTACGCCCATTTCAACCCCCCTGCTAAACTTTTTATTAATGTTTATATTCTCACGGCCGAAAACAGCAAAAAACGGCTGGTGTTATTTAGACAGGTAAACTCATACACAAGTTTATCTCTAATATTACGCTTGTTATCAAATTCTGTAGTCCTGAAATTTCTCCCGATCCAATCAGTGGCGGTTGAATGCTTGGCTCCTAGCTACGAAGAAAACGTGATAAAATGAGCTCAGGTGAAGGCAGATCGAAAGTGACTTTAGCAAGGTAAGGTAGTACAAATACCGACATCACCAAGTGTAAGTTTTGGGAAGATCATACTTTGAAACAAATACTTCAGGGTCATGTTGTGTCCATTCTCCTATACAGAAGATGAACTCTTTAAAGACGCACAGAATGCACTTTACGTAGCAATGTTATAGGTAGGGACAGGAAAATTTCGCCAATTCAATGACCTGTAGGCTAGAATCCATTATACTGTGCAACCTCAAGACCCGACCATTTGTCGACTAGCTGCTACTCAGTGGAACAACAGACAGTGAACGAATCGACGGGGCTCGAGTATGAATAGTGCAATGGATTCTAGCCTGCTGTTCATAGAATTCGCGAAATTTTCCAGTCCCTAGTTATAGTCAACCTTTGTGTCATGTTATTTAATGAAATTACAATTGCCGTTGAGTACTTCTTTCAATAGGACAGAAAAACGAACTGTACTATTGTGGACATAGAGCCACTGCAATATTACGTCGCCCCATAAATCTTAGAATGAGACCAAGAAAAAACAAATAAACAAAAATTAATAAAACGAGAAAACAAGCTTAGTATGGTTGTAGTCGACACATCCATAAACCAAAACAACAGAGCATGAAGTATCCCATAAGTAGGGACCCCTGTTTTTCGCGAAAAGAATATTGCCTCACTTTGTATCGGTGTCTTATGCGCACATCTATAGTTCTGCTTCGTGGTCAGTGATTGGATATTTTAACTCTTTGGAGCCTTGGGATTCTACCGGCAAATCACAGCCGTGAGGTGTTACAGGAACGTTATTGTAATTGGCTCAGTCAAATAAGACACGGCTCTTCACAAAGACAAGCTGCCAATAACCATGAAACAGAATTGTAGATGTGCACGTAAGGCACTGAAACAAAGTGGGGCAAAATTCTTTTCGCGAAAAACAGGGGTCCCTACCCATAAGTAGAGGCAAGATTATTTCGCGAATTGGTTCTTGGTCAGGTTCAATGCCAATAATGTATACTTCCTACTTCTTCTGTGACTATACGACACCTGTTTTAACACATCTTTGATGACTGCAAGCTAGTGATAAATAAGGAAACAAGACGTGGTGGTAACACGTGTTACGGTTACAAGCCAATAGATATTTGACTTCGGCCAGTATGTGTATAGGTCTGTTGTCAGATTAATACGCGAAATACTCGTGTCTCTACCCATAAGGTGTCAACAACAAACAAAGGGAAATAAAATAAACTGGTCTGTGCATGCGTTGACTACAGCCATGCTAGGCTTGTTTTCTCATTTTTTACGTTTTTCGTTTGTTTGTTTTTTCTTAGTTTCATTCTAAGAATTCTGGAACGACATAATATTGCAATGGCGTACGTCCACAATAGTACTGTACGAAATTTTAATTTTTTCCCGTAGTTGTTTCTGAGACGAGAACGGTAGTAACAACAATAATAATACGTTATTAAATGACAGTGTCGGAACTGTTTAAAACGGGCGCGTACCAGCGAGAAGATTGCCTGACATTTCATTCATCAATTTGGATATACAGCACGTCACAAATTTGCATGTCAATATTGTTGGAGAAACAATCCTTACTCGTATCCAGAGGAACAAAACACGTTACATGAACATAGATTCGAAAACGCATTGAAGTTCGCAGAACAGGACGCACAGTGCGTAGCGTGCGAGCTGTATCATATTACTGTGGAATGAACATTCTCGTTACATGTCACGCCTGTTATTTTTATGCAAAAATGTATAACTTGTTCCTAATACGTTTATCTACGAAAAAACGCATACTTCAAAGCATGCTTCTGTAATTTTAAAAAAGCGACACACTTTTCAGCAAATGATTATGGGCCCTTTCAATAAGGATATAAACTGAATTATAGAGTGCTCGAACTCCAAAAATACCACTCGGGTTCGTAAGACACAAAACTTAAAGCCTGCGTTGGTTTTTACTGTACACTATCAAAAAATTAATAAAATATTCATACCACCGTTAAATACCGCATACAATAAAGACCCCTGCATGCCAGAGTGCTGCGTGTAGAGGCGAAGCGGTTACAATTAGAGACCTGAAAAATTCGCGTTTTCTTTTGCCCCCAAGCTATAATTCCAGTAACTGTAAGTTCGTGCCACTTTCACAATGACCCGTGACTTATTTGACACTTCCTGGACGTCGCTTATGTTATAGGAAGCTAGCCTACAGGTCAGTGAACCCGCGAATTTCTCCGGTATCTAGTAATAATTCAGTATGGCAGTCTGGCCCTTACCGCTCCATTGTTTCTGCTTATTCGACGCGTAAAATTACATTCGAAAGATATGTACTCTTAGGGCTTGTTTCTATTAGCAACTCTGAATAAAGTTTGCATATATAAGTTACTAGCTGAAAATCCTAGTAGTGTGCATTACGACCATCGAATATCGCCAATTCGATAGTCTATTTACTGAGTAAGTTGTCCCTCTCCTTGGACCTGAAAAATATTATTATTCTGAGAATAGGTATAAAATGGCAGCGTGTATTTTTCAAAGGAATAGGCGAGTTGAAGTTATAATTCGTTTCAATTAAAAGTTAGTAAACATTTATTGAATATAACGCAATGCTGAGGTACGCACTTAGACCGGAAAGGAAAATATCGAGCGCAATGACCCGCGTGAAATAATCCACTGCTCCGTGCACACTCAAGCCCCGTTTATTCGTTAATTTTCCGCTGTCCCAGTAAGTGGAGTCTAACATGAAGGCCATATACCTCCAAATATTTTCCTTTCTTTAACTATAACTAGAGCCACGATTTTATGGCGAAAAGATTTTTGCAACATTTGGTTTCGATGCGTCATGTGCACACCTGCAGCTCTGCTACTTCGTCTGTGGTTGGATGATTTTACTCTCACTGGCCTTGGCAAATTATAGACGTACAGACTCACAATAATCTTATTCTGATTGGTGCAGTCAAATGAGAGACGTGTCTGAACAAAGACACGCTGCCAATAACCTTGAAACAGAACTGCCGATGTGCACGCGAGTCACTGAAACAAAGTGGGGAAAAAATCTTTTCGCGACAAAATCGTGGCCCTAACTATAACACTTATCTTGTTTAGCCCCTGAGTAGTTTCAAAGTTTTTTTCATTTCGTATTGCTACGTAATAGTTAGAGACGGGAGAAAATAGCGGGTTCGCTGACATGTAGGCTAGCCTCCAAGAGCATCCGTGTATTCAAGCAGATAACAGCTGTTCATTAGCTGATCGCTGACTCAGTGGAATAAGGCACGTCAAGGTATATTTTTATTATTGGCTTAAATACTTCCAGCGGATGTCAAATAAGTCAACGGCCAGTTGCAAAAGTGACACGAACTTAGAGTTGCTGGAATCATAGCCTGAGCGTAAATAAAACAAGAATTTTTCGGGTCCCTAGTAATTGTTTATGAAACGACCAAATTTTTATCTATTGGGATCAAGAACATAGTTGGTGGGGTAGGACTTCTGCACTTTAATTGATTGAATGTGATGGAAAATATAAAAATTTTTTGTAACGAACAGCATCAAACAAATTGAAGGTGACATTTTAAAATCAGCTCAAAATTTAAATACTACTAAACAAAGAAGTTAAAATGTTTCGAATAAAAAACGGCAGGGTATGTTATTTAATTTTTGGAAAAAGGCAAAAGTAAATAAGAACATACTCAACATTTCCCCTACTTAACAATCCTGAAGTTTAATAACGTGCATTGGTTAAAATATGTCGTTTATGTTTTTTATAAGCGATATTACGTAAGAATTCCATTTTTTTTTACTTTTCTGAATTCTATGACGTGTACGAATTTCTTCAGCAAAATACTTGTTCATGTTGATAAACTGCACTGTTTGCGGGCTAGCTGAGTGTGTTTGTGCAAAAAAAACTGTAGCAGAGGAAAACACTGTTTATTCCACTGAAATAGTTGCAAAAAGGAATGCCAACACAACTTCTTACATGAGACGGACTATAATTGTTGTTTAGTTTATCCTGCACTGGAGCAGCGCGTAGACGCACGTCTGCAGTAAGACCTGACGACGGGCAGCGAGCCGTACACACACTCGACATACACTCTTGTGTGCGCTGGACCGGCCCGTAGGGAACCGGGGGAGGGGCAGCCTTCCCCTATTCGGGCACAAACGAGAAACTTGGAGTCGCGAGATGTGTGGCAAATTGTTTGCTCGCGAGGGCAAACATGAGCGCGCGGCAATCAGGGCGGCGCCACGGCCGCAGGCTATTGTCGGGTCAAGCAAAATAACACCGGCGGAAAGTAAACACGGCGAGGGACAGAAACTGTTTCAACCCCGCCACCCTCCCTAAGAGTCCTCACGTTTGGCGGACCAAGAGGTCACCACTGAACCCCCCCCCCCCTCCCCCACTCCTGCTGCCTTCCTATGCCGAGTAAATAATACGGGGTCAAACAACTCCCTGGACATATTCATAACCACTGTGCAGCGTGAACTTCCAGAAGACAGAACACAGTGAACATTTTCATATAGGTTGACCTCAACCGCCAAAGAGTTTTCCGTTCAATGAACGCATTTCTCCTACAGGCTGACCTCGACAACCAAGGCATTAGTAGATTGAAGCGATTCTAATTTCGTTTAATTAACACATTCCTACAGACTAACCTCGACAACCAATGTATCATTTGATTACGGGATTCAGCTTTTCTTCAAAGAACACTTTCATGTAAAGAGGTTACATTTTCGTAACATGAGCCCTTCAAAAAAGGAAAACTCAAGTTCAAAGGAATATCCAGCTGATGGGGATTTCGGCCGAAATAAACTAAAAAGGAGTAAAATTTTAGTTTTACACGTTTCTGGCATGCAGAAGGAGGATTATTACGTAAATAATGTTACCTGTAATTCCATCTCCAAAAGCCCGTTTTGCAATGCATGTATGCCCTGTACAAGAAAATCTAGTGCACATGGTTTCAAGCATAGAAACCCCTGACGTTAACCTCTATGATGATCCCAAAATAAAAATTTACTGGTATGATATTCCTTCCCCGCATCGTGCCCCTCGTCTAAAATAGTGATTTTGAAAATGTCCTTGCTGCATCTTTCACTTTGGGCTGAGCAACGATCATGATCACACCATAAGATCCACCTAGTCTGCAATGGAATGTCATCTTACATTTTTGAAGGTAGTCTTTTAGTAGGTCGATATATTTTTGGGGGTCCAGGGTTCCTTAAATGTAAAAAGTGTCTACGACATGGTGGTTAACTATTTCACACCACCTATTTCATTTACATGGACGATGACATCAAACTCGGCGAAACTAATACGGAATAATTTATTGATTAACAGTGCATGCTTCTAAAGTTGACCTGGCGATTAATTTCCTAAGTCTTACTTTATTACTAAACCAGGTATATGACAACCCTGATTTATTTTGACGTACAGTAATGCCAACACTATCATCAAAATCGTTCACATAAACGTTAATTCATATTCTAAGATTATGTTCAGAAGTTTTGAGCGCAAATTCTTGTCAGCACGCCAAATCACTAACAAAATGCGTGAGGAACAGACGTATAATATAAAAGCACCATGTTCACAATTACCAGTGAAAATAGAAGTCCTATAGCAGATCTGTAAGTAGTCTAGTAATCAACAAATATATCCCGGCCTACACAATTAAAAATAATATATATCCAAGCACAGACACGCTTGAGCCAATTCGCGGTAAAATAAAAGTCGTGGTAGTATAGGTTTTCCACAAACTTCCCCTTCAAACGATTGTATTCACGTACTGATTTAAGTACATCCCGCCAAAGACAGGTAATAATAGCAAACAACGCCGACCATCATAAAACAGGAACACAGAGTCGTGAAGATAACCTCAATCCTACGTTGGTGTACGTTTCACAGAAACCCTCTGAGACATTGGTATTACGATCTCTGGGAGGATGTCGGCTAAAGTAGAATGGAAGGTCCGCCCTTGTGTGAGGAGAGCTGTCACTCCAGGTATAGTTGGCCGCGCATATCCGCAAGACACCGGCTTGGCAGCACATTATTTAAATTGGTATTCCTCTCTTTCTCCTGAACAGCCAAGTTCATTAAGGAGAAAAGGTATTTGAAATCGGTCGTGTTTGTGTGCCGTCCACTCACACTCCTCTCCTCCCCCCCCCCCCTTTTTTTTCACACCCTCTTCCCCTACCACTCAACAGCACGTTTTTATACTAATTACTTCAACCTGACTTGAAACAAATATACCTCATCACTTTTAGGAATGCCTTGAAAATAAACATTTACGTAGTCAGATTCTCGCTATGTAAATTTCCTAACGGCAAAACTATGTGTATAAGCCTACTGGAAATATTAAATAATACAAAACAACAAAATCAACAAAAGTATAATTTTCAAGCATTTTCATATGGCGTAGTTACTAGTACACATTATTATTATTATTATTTACTACTAAATATACTTTAATGATCATCTACGCAATGACGGTATTGCAACATTTTGTAATATAATTGTCAGAACAAAATAACTTTTCGGTAATGTAAAAAAAATAATTTGGAAAACTTTGTGTTCTTCAATTAAATTCTAGAAATATGAAGTTAACAAGGGTGTTTTCTTCTTTTAAATTTGATCACTAACACAAATTTTTCATAGCAAAATGTGTTGTTTTCTTTGTATTTTACATGACACGTTAATCACTCTACGCTTTCATGGTTAACATATGTAAACGCATTTTGTATTGACTCGATGAATATATATTTTACTACACTATGAACGCATTAATAAAATATACAAATGTATTGTTTTGGTAAAAAGAAACTTATGTTTCGAGCTTGTTTCTCGGCATGTGTGATTCTCTAAATTATTTGTAGAAATTTATGACTTGCAGCTGCCGAAGAATTCTTCTGTATAAAAAAAAACAAAGTATAGAAAATCCTCACTGGAACTATAAATACTCTGTAAAGTTTTATGCTGAAAGTGGAGAGGACATCAGCAAGTGATTACTTTTAACTACTTGCTTCAACTTCATATTTCTGAAAACGTCTTTCTCAACAAGGAATTTGGAAAATTAAATAATAATCTCTACCCCGGCTTTCGAAATATGCTCGTATGACATTCACTGAAATAATTCACCAATAAAAGTTGAATTGATAGTCACGTTTCGTTTAGTTCTCGCTAATTTAGTAGGAGCTTTAGGTGCATATCTCAGGCGTCCACACACAAAAAAAAAAAATTCACACACGCCATGTATGGTGTAAAATATAAACACACAAACACCTTGTTTATCATACTTAATATTTCGGTTCTTCATAGTTTTTTGTTGCATTTGCGTATGTTGTTGAGCGGACACAGGCCATTTAAAATATAATTATAATCGCTCGTTGCCTATATGATCCTGAAAAGACGATTCTTCGCGTAATGGTACTGTAAAAAAATATCAGTTTTTTTTGCAAGTAATCAACGATGCAGCAGGCCGTCACGTAACGTCAATGTTATTTTACAGCCTGTTTAATAGAGCTTCACTTTGTATCAAAATAGAAAAACCATCAAAAAATGTAAAAACAATCGGCCATACGTGCTTCTGCTGTCATATTGGACGCATTACAGAGCTGAAGATAAACTGTTACTGCTGGTGTATTATTTTTAGCGACAAAACATTGACGTTCACAGTGCTAACGGAATTTTATATTCAAAGTAAAACAGAACGTGCAATTAAAATATTTATTCAAACGATAACAGTAAACAAAAACTTGTTTCATACATAGGTGTGTATATGTATATGTGTAAACTATGTATACTCTATGTATAGTATACACATATACACACACCTACACACATAACATTTCACACACGCTGGAGGAAATTCCAATATGTCGTATATTTCTCGGTAGTTTTTATTTGGGCTGTCCCGATACTACCGTATCCTTCAATACGTGACAAAATAATTTTCAATCTGAAAGAAAATTTCGGGAATCCACGTAACGGTTTGCATTTCTTAAAGTCAGATTTAGATCTATGCATATAAGCCTGCAAGCAATTTTATAATGGAAGAGAAGAGAGATGCGGTCAGCGACGGAATAAAAGAGAGAAAGAAAAAAAGACTGCCCCGAGAAAACCCGCACCCCTCCCCATTCGCAGTGGGAACGTTCTCTCCAGAAGTGAAAATCGGAGGTGGTTCCACTGGGAATCGATTCCGATCGCCTCGGGTTGAGGCCACTGATCTTATCACTACATTACTGCGGCCCAAAATAGTGTATGGCTACAAGTACGCTGCAAAAAAGTGTGATTTTACAAAGAAAAATTAATCGCGAGCCCAACTACTTAGATAATGCTCTGTTGCACTACTCGTGATTTGAATTGAATTAAAGGTTCTACAAAAATATTCAACCACCATGTTTCCAAGGACGTTCTTCTTAAAATGTACAAATAATTAAATATTACAATGTACGCATCTATCAGGCTAGTACTACTAAGCGTAATCCACAAAAACTTTCTTTATCTGCAGTTGGCCGGCTGAATGACGGCTCCGAATTTTGCCTCTCGTTTGCAGAACACGTCTTTTATTCCCTGTCGCATTGTTCTCGCTGATTAAACAACTACTGCAGAAGACGACGCTAGCTTACATGCGGTAATCCATCGCTTTCGCGTCGTCACTAATTAAAATAAAACTTTCTTGGCACCCATTCAAACAGCCGCGTGTATAATACGTGTACATGTATTTATACTCTATCCATTCTAAGGTTGCAGCTAATTCATCCAAGTGAATGTCAATAACTTTATTTTGCACAGCGTAAATTTCATTAGAAATATTGAAAAATGCAAGGTAACTATGCTACGTCACAATCACAATGTAAGGAATCAAGATATCATTAAATTGCTTTGATGTATTTCGTTAGAATTATTTATTTCTGCTGCAACCTTAGAGTGGACAGAGAGAGTATAGTCAATTGTTTTATTTTGGGGTGAATATTTTGTCAATTTTATTCACATTTTAAAAATCTAAGGAAAAATAAGCGTTTGGAATGGTTTTATGCCGTCGTTACCTAAAACAGCATATTCTGGTAGACACCAATCTCATATCACACGGTATCTTAGTATGTGAGGATTTAGTCTTTGTTATGGTGTCTTATTTCCCCTCACTTTAAAAGTTAGATTTTTAACATTTCTTTACAATAGACGTCCGTTACTCTTCCATTACAATTTTCAGTAATTTTCATAAATTTCAGATATTTATTGAAACTTTTCACAGATTTTCCACGTCATACAATGAGACGCGTGGATTTTTTTTTTTTTTACTTTCACTTAATTCTTTTTTTTTTTGTTGCTGTTTTTAGTAGATTATATACGGAAGATAATTTGGTGAATTTTTTGAAGAATGTGTACTGGTTGCAAATGTCCGCGTTTAACGAGTGGAAACAGAGGCGCTATTGGAGCCAGAGTACATGCTCTCGACGAGAAACAAAAAGCATCTATTCACAACAAGCCAAACTGGAATGCAAGATTTTCGTTGCAGCCTTTTTTTCTATGGGACTCTAAGCGTTGATGCCAAGATCTTTTTTTCTGGACATTCTGAAGTAAGGGCCTACGAAAGCACCTCGTTTTTCACTTTGCAAATTCACGTGGTATTTCGGAGTTACAGCCGTCTAATAAAAAAAAGTGTTTTAAGCCATTTTGAGACGCTAGAAATTCGTGTTTCTAAGGAACGTAATTTTAAGTGTGCGATTTTTAATAGGTAAACGTAATATTAATAAGCTAAGCTGTTTCTAGTAAAAAATAATACTCGTAGCACGCTACACCGTTCATGCACCAGGGCGAGGTCTTCTCTAGAAAAGTGAGCTTTTCATTGAAGTTTGATGTTTTTTATTTAAAGTTTCATTGGATGTACTGAATTTCTAAAACCCAGATATATACTCTACGTTCAACGCGCTTCTTATTAAGTTTAGCCCATATCGTTTCTGGGAATCAACAGATACACAAAGCCCCTGCCCATCAATAAGCTCTCGGTGACAATCGGAGAAACATTTCTACCACACACGAAACTATTCCAATTCAGATCCATTCCTGCTTTACTATAACCACCGGATTGCATCTACATGTAAGTTCAATAATGTTCATCGGGAGTTTAAATTATTTCCCCGTACTCTGAACTAACGCGCATGCGGGGAGTACATTTCATATTTGTATGTAAGTTAATACACACGCGCTAAATACCTACGTATTTGTTCAAAGTTTAGCTTCGCTTGACGTCATCAAAATCCCGCTTAGACATTATATAAACAAATACGAAGTGTTGGTGGAAGTATAAGGCTGAAATCTAATTACATTACAAAAAAGATAATCTTCTACGCTAGTTACGAATCGTTTCATGTCGCTCGTGTTAACTACGTCGGAAATATAGTATTCTCCTTGTGCATATGGATCTGAAACTCCAGCGGGGTTTTCTCGAATTTTTTTACGCGCATCTGTAAACATTCACCTACAATCTTAGCTGTGTTTTCACATTTGCTATAAGTTACCAACCTAGAAACTTCGGGGTTTTTCAGGCCTCATATAACGTTACAGAAGCGAAGAAATTTTGGACAGATTTTAAGAGCGCCGCTCTTCCCTACCAAATAATTTTGTGGTGTAAACAAAAAAAAATATGTTTGGAGACAACAAATGTTTAATGGTATCATTGAAATTTTTTTTGTGCTGAAAACAAAAATTATTTTGCAGCGTAAACACCAACAAAATATTTTGTAGCTTCCACAAAATATTTTTTTTTCTCTGCGCCTGCCACGCGCTTCATCTGAGTTAATGTGCGGGAAATATTTTTTTATGAAACTACTCAATGTGCCCATTGTGCTAATGTACAAAAAGAAAACACTTCGGACTATGGCAGAATGTCATTGTTAAGTCACCATGTTTAAAAAAAACACTGATTTGATGCCCTCCAAAACAGCTTAAAAACCGCCAATTCTGACTGCAGTACTTCAAGTTGTACTAACCGTATGTATGCCAAACTCAGAATAGTTCCCTGAAGTTTGCTACAGACTTTCCAACAATAACATTATATGGTCACCGCTTAAAGTCCCAAAGTAAAAATGGATGTGCGGGAATCTTGTTACGTTATTGCGAATGAATTGTTTCCCTTTATAAGGACAGTACTTCAGGATTTTTCTGGAAGTACTGTATTTGAAAAGCGACTAGAAGGACAGCCCTTTATATTCCTTCAAACACGGCTGTCTTACTGATTTAATAATCCTGAGTTATTGCCCCTTCGAATGGTAGCCCTTCAGGATTTTTAGGCTGAAGGATTGTCTGAGTTGTTGTTCCTTAAAAGGCCAGTCCTTCAGGATTTTTCTGACAGTGATGTATTTGGATGGTTGTCTGAATTGCTGCCTCTTGGAAGGACAGCCCTTCTGAATTTTTCTGGTAGTGGTGTACTTGAAGGAATGTCTGAATAGTTGCCCCTTGAAAGAGACAATGTATTCTGACTACCTAACAAACCTGAAGGGCTGCCTTTCTAAGCGGCAACAATTGAAACGACACATCAAATATGCCACTGCTAACAAAATCCAGAAGTGTTGTCCTTCCAAGGGGCAATTCAACTCCTTTGACGTAACGATGCGACATTTTATGCGCGCTTAAAGGTTGCCCTTATAGCTCCGTCGCTTCTCAGCCTCTAGTGCGCAAAACTGCTCAAGGTAGACAGAGGTTTTGGGTTTTCAGCGCTGCTGAGCGGTGTTATGAGGTGAATATGAAGCAGCGCCGAAATGAAGGGCTGTGGAAAACGGGAGAACTCCAAAAAAACTCGCCGACCAACGGCGTCATATTTTAAATAAGTAACCACACTCCTGAATGTGTCCACCTGCCAACGCCGTCGAGCAGTGTGCGAAACTTTGGCCGACAGACGTTTATACGAAAACTTCTCAACGTACGTGAGTAATGCTTACATCGTAACATCATTCAAAGAATGGAACACGTGTGTATAATACTTTAGGTGTACATTTTAGGTCCTCCAGTAATCCTTGAAGATGGTTTTATCGCGGCCGAAAATGGCGAAAATGTGCGATTTTGCAATCCTTTTAAGCTAAAACTTCGATGAAAAATCTTTTAAAAAGTTTAGGCGTGTGCAGCACATCTTTATCTATAATATTATGCCATAAAATTATAGGGTATTCATTGAATGTCTCATAGAGACGAGCTGTTTGCTATAAGTTCAGCGACTTGTTCTTAGAGGTAAGATTGAGGCGTTATGCGTGTGCTGAGTCGTCCTTACTGCTTCTGCACTTCTAGGACTCGACAGCGCAATATTCGTCCACCCAGGTGGCCACCTTAAGTCTGCACAAGGTATTCAGTATGAAGCACTGCTGGAAGTTAGTAGAAACGGTCGAATACTGAGTGAAACGTAATGACCCCTAATTTAATCAGCATTATTACGTTATGTTCTGAGACGGTGAGTCTGCACGAAACATTTAAGGGTACGGTGCAAAGCCATTTTTAATTTACAGTGTTTTCCCCGCTTCAAGCATTCCTGAAGGCACATCAACATTTTTGATATTTCATGCTCTAAATGTTAATCTTCATCTCACTTTTACATCGTTAGATAATAAATTACTTCAATATTAGCTTATATTTGTTGGAAGATAAAAATTAAAAGATTTAATTTACTATATTCCAGCAAACGTCAGATAATATGGAAGTAACTTATTATCATACAATGTAAAAAGGTGTATTAGACTAACATATAGAGCATGAAATTATAAAAATGTTTCAGGAATGCTTGAAGCGGGAAAAGTACTGTAAAATAGAGAGGGCAGTGCAGCTGAACGTGGCGCATGTGCAGTGTTGTGAAGGCGATTCGGGATAAAGTGAGGACTCAAAAAGCCCTGCTGAAGTTACATTTTCAGTTCATTAAGTACCTTTCCGCGCGTAACGGCAAACGACGGGAAATGTCTAACCTCCCTGGACACGGCACTATAAATTTTACAGTCGATAGGATTCTGTATAGTTCGACTTTAAAAAAATCTTTTAATAATATAAAATACAAGAATGTCAATTTCGGTTGACTTTGTTTCAGTATTGTTTAATTTAAATAGGAAAAGAGACGGAACTACATTGCGTAATTTCGCTGCCAACCATACAAGAAATAAGGCAAATATAGTTAATGTAGAATTATAAGCAGGAACGGCTAGTGATACTTTTCAAAGGATATATTTTTAGTTCTCACTTTATCCCGAACGATCTGTAGCATGTGTTTATTCCTTCTAACGCGAAACACCTAACTTATTCGATTAACGTTTGTGTACAAAAAGAAGACACTTGAAACTGTGTTTTTTTTTTTCGTTTTAAAAATATAGCACGCTTATTAGAAAGAGGGTCTTGTAGCCTCTCAAAATTACTAAAAACGGCTTTTTTTACACTTCTGTAAGTACAAAAACACCGCCCGGATTATTGTATTTTAAAAAGATTGTTGAAATATTTAAAATTTAACTTTAAAATTCAGAATTTTTTATTAAATACACAAATATTTTAATTTTGGTTTTTACGCATGTCAAATCACAGCCAACAACATTGTTATATACTGTGAATTTTTTGTTTGGTTTGTCAGTTGGTTTTAGTGGCGTACATAAAACCGTAAAGTGCAAATTTCGAAGTTTACGACTCATTACGCGAACACTATGAGAGATACACAAATTTCCTAAGAGGAAGATTTAATCATTATTTATGTCTAAAATAAGAAAAAATATCTGGTACAAATATAAAAATAAATAAAGACGTGGAAAACTGAGGTGAAACGCGCCCTTAAGCTAACTTTTTTTTTCGTAAGAGGGAAATGTACTCCCGATAACGCCTGCAAAACTAACATTATTTCATACAAATATAAAATTAAAATTTTACCACACTTGGACACCTTTAACAGAATTTTATATTAGGGTTTTATATGAGCAGGCGTGTTAGTTAGAGATGATGGTTTATCGCAGGAAAACTTGACTGTTTGCTGGATTTCAACATAATTTCAGCTGGCTTTAGCTTGCACATGGAGCTGCTACTCTATTTGACTGAGCCAATAAGAATCCCGATATTTGATGCCTGTTATTAGGTTGTGTCAGACTTTTATCACCGAATCATACGTGTTGCAAGAAACTACAGTGTTTTCAAGAATATATTGGTACAAAAATTTTTCGCGATATACCATCATCTCAAGTGATAATATTCACATAGGTGTAAGAAGCGAAGGGCTTGAGTGTGAAGGATATTGAGACAGAATGTAGAATGTGCTGGGAAGACAGTGGGTTTCCCGTGCCTTGTGGCAGCCGCAAGATATATAACGCTCTTCCCAAGACTGGCTTCTAAAAGAAGGAGAAGGGCCGGTAATGGAGCACGATTAAGCCCCTTACACTCCGCGTCAGAGTAAAAAACATTAACGCCTTTAACTCGATTTCGCCCGTAGCTCTACCCTGCCTCGATGTCCAATGGTTGATTTGGTTAGTATAGAAATACTCTAAACCTTTTTCGACACAAACAGGAGTAGCCGTAACGCGGAGAAAACAGTTTTATGGTGCAAACAAGGCACACTTTTTAAGGTGAAAAAACATCTAATAGACACTTTAAAAAATATTACTGAATTCCAAAAAATTAATTTTAAATGGAAAATAGGAATAATTAGGAACCAACAGTATAGTTTTCTTTGTTTCACTCAATATTCCTGATATACTATGGTTATACGCATACACATAATGTTTTAACCCTTTAGAAAAGTCTTCCAGTATATTTTGTGGATCCCACTAAGTATGTTCAAATCATAAACCTGTGCTTTGCGAGAACTGCGCCGATTTTTACGAGCACAAGGCTTTACTCGTTCCTATACAGAATAGAACAAATTCTGACTTGTACTCACGACGTCTCTGGCAACAGTAGTGTTCATCAATACAAGTGCAGAAAAAATTTAAAGAGTCAAACTCAACCTCGCCGTACTGTGGCTACACACACAACAACACAGATATACCTAAATTTATCACGGTTCCAAAACACACAAAACATAAATGTTTGAAAGATCACGTGAACAGCACATTTCATATTATTGCAATATGCCTGCAGTAAATGATTGGATTAAATGAAATGTATTAAAAATAATATAGATACATATATAGACTATATAACAATCAATTACTACAGACACACAACTGTATAACTGGATGATCAGTAGAACGTCCAATGTCCGCTACTAAAATGTCGTATCACAGCATACAAACATAAAGTAACAAATAACTGTTGACAGGAATCATCCTACAAAGTTTGACACAATGTAGAAAACGTATTTCTCTGGAAAAGTTCATCCCCGTTACTATAAATGATAAGTCATTTACGAAAAAAAAATTGGAAACATTCAAACATTGTATTATTCACCATTCCTTAATATTTCCTAAGGTATCAAATATGACTCTTTTTCTCTTGTATCAATTATATTTTTCGCAGAACAGATGTTCTTGGCAACTAAATTGTTAATTTATTAAATTTATTACTTTTATATATTTGGAGACTACATATAATAAAAATTATTTTAAACTTAGTGAAAGTTTACAAATCTAGCAATAAATTGTAACAGACTTCATAATGCTACTCCAACTAAGTGCTAAACTAAAGTTTCACTGATGCACTAGCTTAGTAAAGAGAAAACTCTTCCACAACATCTAGGATGCCCCTGCAAATTTCGCAATCAAAACAGCTAAATATATCTTGCAAACGTTTTATTGTTTCTAAATTTTGAATTACCTTATTATGAGCAATTCCATGTAACGAAGCTTAATAAAATAAAACTGTAAATGTAACTACATAGTTATCACTGTGGGGACAGAGTCTGTATGGAATGGACAAACGCAAATATAACGGATGTAGGAAAAAATTAACGTACCCTTATTAACTCAATTACGAATAAAACATTCTCTTTAGTCTCAAAATTATTCTGGAACGTGTTTCCTTCCTGTATGAGCTAATATCGGTCGGGTAATAGGTGATATGTGTACTGTGTTATATTAGCTCTACCCTCGCGTCATATTTCATCATCAATACCGCAGAAACCACGTGAATCATCGAGGGGATGGTTAACATGACAGGAGATGCTTGGGGTTGAATTCTGAAGGGGAAGATCGGAAGGGAGGCACACTCCTATGCTTCAGGTATTCTGCTCATTATTTTCTGTTACAACTCCCTCCAGTCTTTTAAGGGGCGCGTCCATCACTCTATTGCGATATTCCAGCATTATTGGCGAAAATGTTGAGACAGATCTCGGTTAAAAAATGCCTAACAATAAAGACACGAAACTACTACTCGTATGCCGATCTCGCCCCCTTCCCCCACGTGACAACTAGCGCCAGACATATGTTGGAACTTCATCTGCAAATTATGAGCTACAGACGAACACAACCTTGCCGAGCGAGGTGGTGCAACGGTAACACTCGTATCCGAAAGAACCCGGGTTCGTGTATCAGCTCCAGCCATCCTGATGTCGGGCTTCCATGGTTCCCGATATCGCTTCAGGCGATTGCTGCGGTAATTCCTCAAGGGCGCGGCTACCGCAATTTTCATCACCATTTTTTATTTTTTATTGGTACCAGATATTTTTTTTCTTATTTTAGACACAAAATTTAAATAAATTTGGCTCTTATGAAATTTTTTTATCTCTCATAGTTTTCGCGTAATGGCTTGTTAAGGCATATTTTGCATGTTTCCGTTTTAACGACTACACTAAAACCAACTGTTATACCAAACTCATAAAAATCACAGTGGATAAAGACATTGCAGGCTATAATCTCATGCTCATAAAAATAAAGAATAAAAATTATTAGTATTTAAAAAAAATTATGAAACTTAAAATAATAATTTTTAAAATTAAAAAATTTTACATTCAAAAAACTATTGATTGACCAAAAAAATATTTCTTGTTATCAATGGAATCCGACAAACGAAAGTACGCTTGTTAGTAAACACACCAAAGGACTTCACCGAAGTCAACGGTACAAAATTAAGGGTTTTTGATATGTTGTCTATATGAAGCACTAGACAAAAGATCAAAATCCTTAAGTTTGCACTCAAGAAGCCTACGACAAGAAACGTGAAGTTCGAAAACGCGTATGGACACAAGAAATACGACAGGTCCATAGTGAAAGGATGAGAAAGTTTTGGGAAACTAAGAACAAGAAAACCAAGAATACCAACGTTTAAAAATGTATCTACGCGCTCCTTAGAGCGCTAAACGCATTTATAATAATACGGTTGTAAAAAAGATGAGACAATAATAACTGGAATGGAATAATTCGGTCGTGTTGAACATCTAGCTGTTAAGAGCTCTTTAGGCTTACAATAAATAAGTATATGGAGCAACGGCGGAGTGCAAGAATGGAGCGAAACTGGAGATCATCTGGAGGACTCTATAACGACTGCAATGTTACCCACTTTCGGAAATGGGAAGTGACCTCAATTGAGTCGAGTCCGAAGAGCCGTTGGGAGGCGAATATGTAACACCCACAGGAAGGCCCGTCACACCTTTACGAAAGTTCATTTATATTAATTTTTGTCATGTGTTTTAGATTGTATGAACTAAACTATGGCTAATACGTTCAATCACAGTGCTAAAAGAAAGTGTTGTTACGTCACAGTACTAAGGTACGTGTTGTTACAAGTTGTTCAGTCCATGAGCCGAGACCTCACAACAAGTGATAATTCGCTATGAGGGTTTGTAAAGTGTATAGTTTCACAAATCAAATACAATACCACTGACGATCTGAAAGATGCTGTGAGGCAAGCTTTCACTCTAGATACACCAGCAATGATACGAAAAATGAAGCACGGAACCTGGTGACATGTTACCCTCGTCACTCAAACTGATACTCTGGACAAATAATGGTTCATATCTAAAGAAAACTCCTCCAAAGACCTGCTGTTCATTTAATCTACTTAAGTTTAGGTGTATATGTTGGTTGTTATAGGGGGTAATTGAACTTTGTGGGCTTCCTGTGTGTTTCCACGGCCCTTAACGACAATACCAAGTACACAGAGATCAAAGTCTAGATTACACGAAATTTAAATAAGAAAAAGATACAGCAGCAGAATACGTTCTTATGTTAGCGCAAAACTAACTAAAACAAAAATCAGCACTGATTAACTGATTGCTCAAACAAATTCTTAAGAAGCTGCTATTCAAAATAAGTAATAGTTGCAGTAAGAGATACCTAAAACCGAATACTCGCATGAGATGGAATAATACTGTTATAATGATTGGAGATTGAATATATTTCAGTCAGCACTTAAAATCAATTTCTTTAGCGCTGAGTATGGGTAGCGCCGGAATGGAGGGGCGGGGGAAACTGGAGATCCCCAAGGAAACCCGTTGACCAACGGCATCATCCAGCACGATTCCCACGTGCAAAAATTCGAGGACCGATCCGCCAGGAATCGAGCCTGGATCGCCTTGGAGGGAGGCGAGAGCTCTAGCTACTGCACCAACTGCGGTTCAACTTACGTAACGGTAAACAGTTATTTAAAAGGTGGCATCGAAAGTATAAAGACGCAAACTAAGGAATTAAAGTACGTTATTGTTAACAAATGGAGCAGATTAAACAAACGAAATCACGTACGTTAGTGCAATAATTTGATATGATCAACTCTGGTACACTACAAGTACCGTTTTCGGAAAAACAGCATTGCATACATAGGGCCACGATTTTGTCGCGAAAAGATTTTTGCCCCACTTTGTTTCAGTGACTCACGTGCACATCGGCAGTTCTGTTTCAAGGTTATTGGCAGCGTGTCTTTGTTCAGACACGTTTCTCATTTGACTGCACCAATCAGAATAAGATTATTGTGAGTCTGTACGTCTATAATTTGCCAAGGCCAGTGAGAGTAA
>PNEQ01083843.1:0-36681 GCA_003012365.1 Medauroidea extradentata | reverse complement strand
ACAAAAATCTTTTCGCCATAAAATCGTGGCTCTATGCATACAACATATAAAATGCCTCTTGTAGAACGTTCTTGGCCGTAACGAAGAAAATAAGAAATATACTGTCAAAGTTCTGATAAATAGCTGTAAAGACGAAGAACGGAAGGTAAAACGAAGGTGAATGCTTCGCTGAGTAACGAGGAGATAATAAGGAAAATCTGCAACGACAGAAATGGCCTGAAAACAATTAGGGAAAGTAAAGGTACCGGAACGCACCGGAGGAGGTTTATGTACATAAATCACAACAGAAAAAAAAATGAGAGACAAATGAAGTAAAGAAAAGGCCGTGAAGGATGGTATATCAGCAGCGAGGAGACGCGATGTATTCTTTGTACTTGTTAAAGTTTCCTGAATTGTTTTGGTTCTAACAAATACACTATGGAAATAGCATGTCATTATTATTTTGAATCGCTGCTACCGACCAGCGAAATAGTACTATTCACTTGGGTAGTGTACTAAAAGGAGTAAATCTTTAAACATCTGATTTTGCTACGTAAAGTTTAAATCTCCAATATAATTGGTGAAATGTTTGGGAAAACAGAGAAACAATTCAAAAAAAAAAAAATTAAGTGATTTTCGTACTAACCACTTAATATTTGCTGTTTTAAGTTCACAGTATATGTTTTAGTTTCTTAAATTTTTTTTAACTCTGTATTTCTGTGCATAACTCAACGTATATAAAAATGCGTACTGAAGTCCTACATAAATTCGTGACAGCGAGTCAGCATTTTCATATACAGTAACAGTCAGGATGTTTCTAACAGGATATTCCCAGTTATGTGAGCACTTTTTGGGGATCAGGTTCCTTTATTTTATTTCCAAACAATTTGCAGCATTCTGCCACTAGTCAATACAAAAATAACTGTGTTAGTAATAAACACTATGCCTGAACTGTATCGTACTCGAAAGTTAACGTCTCAAGTCACCATTTGGTAATATTATTTCTTATTCATAATTAAATGTCTTTTAAGTGCTTACTTTACCATGAACAGACATACGTACAAGTACCTGACGTTAAATATTTTCTTTTATTTTAAGTTTAAAATATGTCATTACGTAAAACACTACAAACACTGTGCGTTACAAATAATAACCCATTTTAATACTAGAGTGAATATTTCGGTCTTGCGTATACAAGATGAAATATAAATCGCGGAAAAATTCGCGGGTACAGGTAGCCAGATCTAAATCAAGAATAATAAGTATACGAATCACGCCTATGCTGTCAATAGTCACCGTGAAAGTTGTGTTAATGAACATGTTAAGTGACGATAATTCAACAACCACAACAAATAGGACTCTAGTGGCCTTCCGGATTCAGTAATATGTGTACTTGCTTGTATGGGAGATACACAGCAAAGTGGCTGACAGCTGGTGGTGAACTTCTGAACCCTCAGAATGGTGATACCGACTGCAGACGCTATATTGTACACGTGTGTAGCAAAGCAATTTAAAGTATATAAATAAATACTAGGTGGCAAAAGTACTGTTTCCAATTTTAAAAATAAAATAGTTTTATTAAAAATATGTTTCTATGTGTATATAAAGACACTGTCGATTGGTAACAAAGTAAAAAATATCGTTACGAGTATAGTCGTTTTCACACATCGCAACTTCTGCCAAACTAATTGTATTCATATTATAAACAGTATTCTCTAAACTAATTATGTATTAACTATTTGTATTTTGTTGTCCAATTTCCGTATGTATAGTAGTAAACACGTTGCTTTCATTATAACTGGTTTATTTCGAATTAACGAGGTTAGGCATAACCTCGACCATTTACTGAATTCTAAATTGTGGAAATGATAAAGTCGTAGACGTGTGTATGCAGTTGTAAGCGTTAAAATATATACTTAGCATTAGAGTTTTATTTAAAATAATTTTCCGTTTTTATGTTTATTTTTTAAAAGTAGCTTTTTTCCTACAACAATGTTACAAGAAATTTTCCGAAGCTACGTTTGCAGAACGTTTAGTAAATATCTAGTAACGTGAAAATTACAAGATCATACTGTCCCTATTTTTATATAAAGCATTACTCTACTTGCAATAACGATAATATTAATATATGTTGTAACAACAGCATGTACTAACCTTCAAGCATTATGTAACCTATAAGCATTCTGAACAGTTAGTTTTCGTGCGCACAAATATTAATCAATTTCGTATTTGCCGAAAAGAGTATATTTTCATTTTTTTCTCGTAAATTGTATTTTCGGCACAATAAAACCATTTATTGGCACACACTTTCCATGCGGCTTTATTCCGCGTCGTTTCTAATACACACTTCAATGAAAAATATTGAATATATTTAACAATTTATTACACATTTCGTATTAAATAGTTCGTCGTGATCAATATTAGTTTCATATAGGTAAACTACACCTTGCGTTAAATAAAATAAACTCGCTTCTCCATTGCCACGCATATGGAAAAAACATTTCTATCACCATTCCGGCCGTCTGCAAGGCGCGACGGCGCTGCTCCTAGCGTTGCTTTGCATCTCCGAAATGGCGTAACAAGCGTGTGAAATTTGAATCAACCAAATATTTGCTTGCCACGCAGGTTTAGCTCTCTCAACAATAGGGTATAATCCATTTAAATGTATATTTTGTTAGAACAACAAAAACCAATATTTTACACATTTCATGTATTGTTAAAGCAACGAAGATATTGTTGGATCAAAACATACTTGTTTCGCCATAGACAAACGTATACATGGTTGACTGGAACAAACATTTTTTTTCCCGTGTTCCTTAATACAGGCAAAAGCCGAATTCCCTCTCAGTTCCTGTCCTTTTAATGACCTCACTGTCGAGATATGTAGCGCCCACTAAAAATTAAACCAAAGAAACATCGTTGAACGTTAATTATTTACCCCATAATAACACAGCACATGTTACTTTTTTCCTCAATTACGACTAAGTCGTCAACAAGTAAGCATTGTAACCAACAAAATTTTTGGTGTTGAGAAATAATGCTCTAATGCAGCACATTCCTACTCACGAACTTCCAAACACGAATAAAGAGTAACGTGCTCCGTATAAGCGGCGTAGTTTCTATTCAGCACGTGACTTCGGCAACGTATCGCGACTTAAAAATAAACTGAATTAAGGTCTATAAGACTGTTAGACCGTGGCTTCAAAAAAGCCTTTCTCAAGTTAAAAAAAAAAAAAAATAGTCAGCATTAGCGTAACACTAAATGAAGTCACTTCAGAATTTTAGGAACCGGACGTATAAAAATCACTTTTACTACAATTTCGAATTAACGTCCAGTGTTTAATGCCTTTCAACTGACCGACAACTTTAACAACAAACCGCTTCCATCCCTTACTGGTATTCAAATTGAGGCCACAACGATGCAAGTGGACAGACCACTCGCCTCCCAACACGTCGAATCGTGCTCGATCCCCATTTTTCAGACTGGGTAACTTGACAGGCGTTGTCTTTGGTGGGTTGGTTTACTCGGGGTGCTCGCAGTTCGTCACTTCTCTATTGTAGGACCTCATTTCGTGGCAAACGTCAGATGGCAGATACCTATGAGCACCTAACTCAGGAGTCTGTCAACTATACGGTGTGAGGAGCTGCCCTTGTGTATCTGCCCCACGCGATATTTGATTATTAATAGCTATTGTCCGCGATTTCTTCGCGTGGTTTTCTGTTTTAAATGCGTCTTTGAGTCGTGAAAAATTTCAGTCGATGTACTCCAAATTACCTTAAGCAATTCGTTAAACTATATGTTTGTATTTTCAATACAAACACACATACATTTTTGTTCTCAATTTTATCCTTACGTGAGTACTTATCACAAGGATGTAGAGAATATATCACAATAAATTAATAAACAAAACAAAATACTTAATTTAATATCATATCAATTATAATAATAAAAAACATAAACATTGCAATAATACATCCAAATGTGCACATATTAAAATTTTAAGCAATCTTGAACAGAATAAAATGAAATTCTAAGTACTTTTTACAATTATTTTTTTTAATGTTTGTATTTTCATCGTACACTCGGTTTACATTGATCAGATAATTTATTAAAAACTCTAATAGTCATATAACGTACGCCATTTTTATATAACGTTTATCTTCAAGATGAGTACTGGATCTAATATTTTATTCCTGTATTGCATCTATGAAATTTAGTTTTTTTTTATTCCTCCTTTCTTTGAGAAAAATTTACATAGCAAAAATATATAAATAGTGAAGAGTTAATATATTATTAATAAGAATTTTTTTGACGTAAATCTCTGAATTTACGATGAAAAACTATTCTAAGAGTCTTCATATATATATTCCCCAGGATTTAATGAATTACCCCTAAAACATACACAATATGTAATATTTGACTGGAAATACGTAAACTACACACTTTTTAATACTATTCAGTTACACGAATTATTAAAAATGCGGAAGTGTATTAATTACATAATTTAGTTTAGGCATTAAGTACTTTATATGGTTCTTCCAACTAAGAAACTAATAAATCAATAGCCCCAGAAAGACTGCTTTGTCAACTCGAGTTATCTCTTATTATTTTTCGGAATGTACATCTTTCCAAAA
The DNA here is from genome assembly GCA_003012365.1 of Medauroidea extradentata. Lineage (NCBI taxonomy): Eukaryota > Metazoa > Arthropoda > Insecta > Phasmatodea > Phasmatidae > Medauroidea > Medauroidea extradentata. The sequence continues at coordinate 32,067 of PNEQ01083843.1, read as the reverse complement.
AAAAAAATTAAGAAATTCAATTTAAAAAATAATTTAAAAAATCTTACAGAATTTTTTTGGCACTTAAAATTTTATATTAGTAATATGATTAATTCTGCTAGTATAAAAAAGTAATAAATTAGCTCTACGGTAGTATTTTTTCTTTTTAATTTTCTAAATAAAATTTTCAAACAAAATATTTTAAAAATTCTAAGTGGTGCAAAATGATGTTAAAGGTCATTAACAACCATTTTATAAACATTTCGGAAATAAAAATTTTTCACTGCTTTTTGGGTGTCCCAATATGCCCTTCTACTCCTTTAATAATACATGTTTCTCTCAGAAACATTCGTGTGCTCACGCACAACAATGCACTCGGATAAATGGTATGGGATACGCATACGTTATAAACAAGCAGACATTTATGTTTACGTATATAGATGTTTCACAGTTAAATGCGGCTACAACTTCTCGATATTCCATCCTGTTTGTGCACGATTTCAAAATTTCTCCCTTCCTCTGTAATGCTGGTTTGAACAGGACTCTTCCCAAGATTTAAGATAAATCATTCATTTCTTTTCACTGTGCGTCGCTGAAAGAACTCTCTGCTTCGCGCAGATATATAAAAAAATCTTCAAGTTTAACCATTGATCAGGATACCTGAATTATGGCACCCAGAAGTTTCAATGTCCCGTAAGAGGAGTCACATATTCTAGAAAGCCATAGGTTCTTAGAAGTCCCAACTGTACGAAAGGAAAAAAAAAAGTGTGTGTTGGAGAAGTGTTGGCTGGAATCTTAAAATGAGCTCTATACCTAAAATTTCACAAATCACAACATCCGAGTGTCTTAACGAAGAGGACTAAAGTAACATAAAACATTTATTTTACCATTCTAAATTAAACTAGGAATATACAGTTTCTAAGGTGAATCTGACACCATTTTATTAATTTCATTCTTCGCATTACAAGGATGTTTTAACTAAATTTTCCAAATGATATGGCTAAGCTATTACCTTCTCAAAGGGGTGTAGTGTAGAAATGAGTGCAAAAAACATTAGCTTAAAATTGTATGTTTCCAAAACCAATGTAAGGAAATTAATTTAAAAAAAACAGCAAACTTAGAAAATAATTTTTGCCAACTTTTTAGGTAAAGAATTTTTCTCGCGTAACATATTTCTGAAGAACTATATCTGAGAACGTAATTTCGTACATTTAATTTCGGTGCAAGGGATCAAGCGTAACAAATACATTATTCTGGGTAAATGTTTGCTCGTATAGATTGCTAATATCATTTTTTAGTAAGTTTCTTACACACTGGCTTCCATAAACGAGTAGATCTCAAATGGTGTATTTAGCGTTTATCTATTTACCACACACAAGTGCTATAGAAAGATGGGAGAAAAACACAGTTGGAGCATTAGCAATCAGCAGTTCTTGCATGTGTAGTTAAGAAATGAGGTTACGGTTGGACAACCGCAACAAAATTATATACGTTGTTATGATAACTAACAACTATTTCACGCATCAATATGGCGGATGGTCTCCTCCTTTGGTCTCAAGGCTTTACTGCTCGTCTAATACGTACATCATGCTTAGAGGTACGTCAATTTAGCGGATTCATCTGGCAGCAGCCTAGACTTGTCAGTCCTATACACCCACTGGCCACAATCGATTATCTATTGGTTTATAACAGTACAAGCAGGTAGCAAGCGATAGCACTTCGCATTATTTCCTTATTTACTACTGGCTTACAGTAGTCAAACGCGTTTCGTAACAGCCGCCAGCAAGTCACTGATATGACATTGAGGTATACATAATTGGCGTTCAACCTGACCTGGAGTGTATCTGCGAAATTTACGTACCTCTAATTATGCTCCATCTGCGGTTTCAAGGCGATATCAGAATGTTAAAAATGCACTATATTTGTCTGCCTTCGGGAGGAAATAAGTCTCTTTTTCTGTAAATTTTTACAGAAATATCAGTTACGTAATGCCGACTGTAAAACCATAAACGAAGTTATGGCTCTTGCTTTGTCTATGCTTAAAACTTATTAAAAAGTGTGTATGGCATGTTGAAGAGACAGACACTATTAAAAATGGCTGGTACTGTGACTCTTGAATTAGTAATGCACAGTAGATGATTACTACAACAAATAATAATTTACAAATACAAAAAGAAACTAAAAACTTCGTCTGTGTAGTCAAATGGACGAGTTATAACTAGAGCCCAGTAGTTTTCGCGAAAAGATTTTTGCCCCACTTTGTTTCAGTGTCTTACGTGCACACCTGCAGTTCAACTTCATGGCTATTGACAGAGTGTTTTTGTGCAGAGTCGTTATTCATTTGACTGTGCCAATCAGTTCATGGATAACTGTCACACATCACGTCTGTGAATTGCGGGTTTAACCTCCACACGCTGGGTGTTACGGCATCCAATCACTGACCACATAGCAGAGATGCAGGTGCGCACGTAAGGCACTGAAACAAAGTGCTGCAAAATTCTTTTCGCGAAAATTACCGGGCTCTAGCTATAACCCAAAAGCTAGCGGAAAGCCTGTAATTGACTTGATTTAGGTTTGCCATTATAAGCCCTATTTGGTAAGCTTCAATCAAGCCTATTCTTTACAGTTGTATCCCGCCTTGTACGAGGCAAGCTTGCTACAAGCTTGCAGCAACTTTGCTTCAAGCTTTCCTGGCAAGCTTGCTGCAGGCTTGTCGTGTGGAGACTAGTTAGCTTGATTCAAGCTTATGGCTTGACATTGCAAGCTTGCAGACTTGTCATGGCAAGCTTGATTCAAGCTTGAGTCAAGCTGATTTTGCTACCAGGGATACAAACAAGCACATATATTCACTAAAGCATGTAAACAGGTTGAATTCCAAGGGTGGATATAACTCTTGAGGGCGTCGTCTACCAGCACGTATGAAATCCCACACGTTTATGTTTAAGTTTCACATACATCCTATCAGTACGTTTTGAAGCACGGTAGTTTAAATTTCTTAAGCTATTTTGGAGGGTTTAGAAACAGAAACTGTAATGAGCATGGTGGTGTCTTAACAATGACGATCCGGCCTTGCCCGGAGTGTTTTTGACTTGTTTTTTTTTTTTGTATAGTTACACAATTGGTACACGGGGAATAACAGCTTCGTAAATAAAACGAATTTACGAACACACACCAGCAAACAAGTTTATGTTTTTAAAAAATCTTAAATTTTTTTAAATATTTATTTTAATTTTCAGCATTTTTTTAAATACAAAAATATTTTATTTGTTGTTTTTATATAGATGACGTTATTCACTGTGTTTTTTTTTTTTTTTTTTTTTTTTTTTTTTTTTTTTTTTTTTTTTTTTTTTTTTTTTTTTTTTTTTTTTTTTTTTTTTTTTTTTTTTTTTTTTTTTTTTTTTTTTTCAGTTTGGCATGTCAATTGGTTTTCGTGGCATAAATGAAACCGAGAAATTCAAATTTCTACGTGTACGAGTCAGCACGCAAAATCCATGAGAGATAAAACAATTTCATGAGAGAAATATTTTGTCACACTTTGTGTCCAAAATAAAAAAAATTTTGTACAAATATTAAAAAAATATGACGTTGAAAACTGGTGTAGACCGCACCCTCAATAGTTGAGCTAAGCTTCTAGGATGCAATTCATAACTGTCACCTCCCGAAATATTTTGAGTGATTTTCTGAAAAGTCCGTATAGTCGGTGAATATTGTACATTTTAGGGATATTTTTCATGGACCAGTATTTGACGAATTTCTGCTCCGCCACCAGCGACACCGTTATGAATATCTATGAAAAAATAAGACTCACAACTAATTTTAGGCCTATAATGTCGTCGTTACCAAAAATTACTAAATGTTCAGTTAGACAGTAAACTATCATCTTTTTGTCTCTGGTCCGAGGCAACTTTTCGTTTGTTTGGGGATTTATTCTTAGTTATACGGTTATTTGATTCAGCTAAATAAATCCAGTTTCGCCGTCTTGAGATATTTTAAGTAAATTTTCACAAGTTTTTTAACTCATAAAATATTATGAGTGGGTTTTAACCCTATTTTTAACTGAATTTTATAGTGTTCTTGTGGTTTTTTGAGTAATTATTTTTTATTTGAGAGGAGGGGGTTAGTTCATTATTTTGAGAGGCAATTTTTCATCTGATGTTTGGAGTTTTTCATTTACCCTCAAGACACTTACTGCCCTGCCTATTATAGGGATTATAAGTGTGTGTGTGTGAGTATGTATGTAATTTTATATATATATATATATATATATATATATATATATATATATATAATTCTGTCTCGGAAAAAATGCTGTGGGAATGTAAATGTACCTATTATATTGCCCGGAACAGAACCACCTCACATCCATAATAGAACCGTACACAAACATTCAAATTTAATTACTGCGGTAGAGCATAAGTAAATGAAAGAATAATATCAAAATTAACGACATGACAAAACTGGTGCGAATGGAACGTACATCATTCTTCAAGGTAAAACTACATTAAGGGTTCTACTTGTTAAAAATCAATAAAGGTCACAGATTATTATTGCTAAACTTTCTTCACTTAATGTATATGTTACTTGAAATAGTTCCATATTGATGTTCTGATTTATAAACGCATAAATATATCTGAATACGAATAACCTTAATTTTTGAAGTTAATTTTCTTCTAGACGAATGTTATAGGTAATAAAATCCTGTTAAAATAACTTAATTTAATTATGCCATTCATATGTACATAATTTTGATGTTATTTTTCATAAATACATATATAAGGCCTATAGTAGGTCTTGTTCGCCAACCCGACACCAGACTGGGACGGCCGCCACAGCGCGGGCCATGTGGCTTCGCGAAGACACGCCCACCCCTTCAACCCCTATATCGCAACCCTCTCCCCCTCCACGCTGGCGCCGCGACACTCGGCTGTAGCTCAAGCCCTCCAGGGAACCATAAATCCTGTTTTCCAGGCCTGACAACAGCACGCGCCGCCATATCCTGCACATTAGCAGTCCCTCGACCGAACACTTCCACACATACCCCTGGCATCACAACCCCTTTGCGGGGGCGGCAAGGGGTTGGTTAGGGAGAGTTATGGTCGCCGTCGAGGGGGGGAGCTCCGCGCGTACTTGCCTTACTGACCTCATCTCGACGACACGAGGCTGGGAAATACGTCGCAGCCCCCCTACCACCTACTTACGCCGAGCGCTTCTCGACATCAATCACGCGCCAGCCGCAGTTCGTATATGTAAAAATTACACTCCCCTCCACGGGTCTCGGCCCCCTTCCTCGTCGCGAGAAAACGTAAACTTCTGGAGAAGAAAAAAAAAACATCGTACTGTGGGGGATTTTCTCATACGATTTAATAAGCCGGGGGAACTTTTATTGCTTTCTCAGTCAATACGGGATGCCCTTGAATTGAGTGATGATATTTTGGTGGGTGGTAAATAACGCCAGTGGGTATGAACATGTAATTTTTTAATTGACGTTAGATAGACAGTTCGTCGAAATGCATTAAAAACATAAAAACGTTCAAAGTAAGTAATTTATATTATGTTGCCAGTTGCATAATCGTTTAAAAAGTTGTAGTAATTAAAATGAACGTTTCGTGAATTTGTTTCTAAACTGATTAAGTTTGTTAAGCAATGCGTGACGTTATTAATATGTATGTACAAAAATAAATACTTATCTTACTGAATTACTTGACTGACTGATTGACAGACATATCAACCCACAGACCAAACCGCTTGACCTATAAAACTGAAATTTTTCAGTGTAAGCTTCTCTCAGGACGTTTGCAAGCGCTAAGATATAACACTAAATTCAACTCCTAAAGAAATTAAATGTGTTTTCGATTCATGGTCGATATAAATCGAACTCGACTGGCAATCGTTGTGAATTTAATTTCAGTATGACTCTTATTCAAATGGATATAATTCTATTTCAAGGTTTTTCGAAATCCGACCCCTGAATATGGAATGTGATATCGATGAACCATAGATATCCATCAAACTCTTCAAGATACGTAATTAATTTTCGCTTCAGAATTGTTATAACGTAAATACCAGCGAATTTAATTTAGGATTTTTCAAAATTTCACACCTATGAGAATAATTCAATGAGTTATCAAAGTTATTTTCACTTTAACTGGATAATCATACAAGTGTACAAAAACTAATCTTATGATTTTTCAAAATTCGAACACCCTAAGAGTGTGAAACGACGTAAAATATATTTTCGGTTAAATCTTCATTATTTACGGTTGAATATAATTTATTCAAAAATTGAATTAGTTATTTTTACAGAAATTAGCAACCAGTTATATTTGTAGGGATTCAAAAATTCCAACTGCACGAAGGATTGTTTACACTGGTTGTCCTTAAAATGAGTGCATGAAATATAATGTGTGTCCAATCGATATTTTTGACATAATGTACATGTGGTCGGAAATTTAACCTTACACTACCAAGAAATAACCATCTAAATAAACATACGTCGAACCATATTACAGATACTACTGTTATATGTTAACGTAATAAAATTAACACTGAAAAGTTGTCACGAAATGTAACGTTTGACGATCACGTTTCTTTGAACGATTCCACCAGAGGTAACTTAAATAAATATTTCCTTGCTTTGAACGCATGTACGGATTTTTTAAATATAGCTTAAGGATTCATACTTGACCCAATGTTCGTTAAATACAATCACTCACATTGATTGACATCCATCTATTCACGGCGAGGTCGGCCCAGATTTTTTTTTCACGTGTGGTCAACGTAACGGACGTTGATGTTGGCCGGCGGGTTTTTTTTGGGGAACTCCCGTTTCACCCGCTCATGCACTCTGCCGTTGCTCCAACTGTGCCTCGTGTCATGTCAACCCTCGGGCGGCGGACGCCTACCGGCAGTCAGTCCATAAGCCTGTATCTAATAGAGATGAGATATCCTACTTTCGGGTTCCAGACACTATTATATATTTATACCACAAACGTATTGCAAATTAATTTATTGGGCGAAATTGCCTTAAGAAATGAAGCATACAAGTGGAACTTACTATAGCACAAACATGTTAATCTTTTGTATGTATAAAAATATGGATTGGGGGATGTTGGATTTTTCCTTCGTTTCTTTCTGATTCGAGATTTGACAATATTTATTTGGAAATATTAAAATAGGGACGTGGCTAATTACCTTAACTTCAACCATGGCCATTGCATATAAAGTATTAAAGCGTATATTATAAAATTTATATTTGAGACAGTAACGATCTTAACTCCTTGAAAACGTTTAGTCCAACAATGCACACATAATTGTAGAATGTTAATTTGCCATAAAGAAGGATTGCCAATCAGTCATCACACCCTTCACTTATACGAAAATGGGTAACTACAGCACAAGGGGTGGCACTGCATCTTAAGTGCTAATTTGAACAGCTCACTAACGAAAAATTCCAGAGAAGAGAATAAATATTTGCGCCATGTCTTTAGCCTGTCCACCGCGTTCACCTACCAATGACCTACCAAAATACTAGGCAAACGTCTCCGATCACTAGGATTATCTAAAATATAAATCTATATGTCATTTTGTCGGAGAAACGAGCTGTAAGAAAAATAATCCACACGCGATAAAACCATCTGCAAATATCGCACCGTGCCATTCCCTTTAGTAGCTACAGTCTATTTATGATGATGTGAGTACGTTTAACATACCATAATCACTATAGTATGTATAGTTGTTGACGCGGATATTAATGTGTGGTAGCAATAAAATAAAATCCTCGTGTTTATTGGTAACATGGCCATATTTATACTAACAGGTCGCGAAAATTAATTGACAGTAAGGTTGCCAACTTGAGTTACCATAAGGGGCATTTTCGACGTCTCTACTCACAACATTTGACTTCTAGTGATATGATAAATAATTAAAACTATCATTACAGCAAATCCATTTTAATATCATATAAAAATATACGTATAATTACACAACACGCAGTTTTCACTTTTTTTCTCAACGCACAGGTGTGACTGCAAAATGTTATTTGTGCAAGTATAAAAGTCTTATTTGGTGATTTTCTCACGTACTAGTTGCTTTTAATCATTCTGACACTTTTATTTCATTTGGATTTCTAAAATTATTGAAACGGAAAATGTGGCGTCTCGTGCAATGTCCATGCCGGGTAATTCACTTAGCCTTAAGATACGGGAAATCCCGTACAAAGCGGGACAGTTGACAACCCTAACTGACGGAAAGAAAAAATTTAACAGAGCATCAAAAATTCTCATTTTACTTCATTGTCAGTGACGAGTGAAGGACGTATGCTGCAGCACAGCCATCTGTACAAAGTCTGCATGAAGCTTCCAAATGACTGTTTAGCGCTTCTCAATGCAGGCAGTTATGTGGCCTAATCTCCATGCATTTACATTTATATTTACTACATCATAAGTGGCCTTAGGAACCAAGTCTATACAGTCATAGGTTATAAATATACGAAAATCCTCACGAATATTATCACTAAATCAAACGCAAATCTGCAAATCAAAAAATCCAAATGAAGACATATATATCACATCGCTGTAGTTCATTTAGACTCGAGAAGAATAAGCGAACGCTAGAACTATACACACACATAACGTGTGCCGAAAAAACCGAACCGCTCACGGCTATTGAAGAACTATGGTCTCCGTGCAAGCAGTTGTGGAAGTTATATCTGAAATAACCAGTCACACGATACAGTTTGCAGCAAAAGTAAACACGAATACACGTTTGAAAATTTCGTTGCTTTTAAATACTACAGACGTAATTATCGTTAGCTTATTTATTTGATTTTACGTGTCCTCTAACAGCCAAGGCCTTGGTTAAGGTACACGATTAGAAAGGGGGAATGGTTCGGATAGGACCACGGTCGTAGAAGAACAGGTCTGGACACTCGCCTGGATATTTGACCCCCTTGTTGTTTGGCTGTAGTTCACCAAGTTACCGAGAATATTGTGTTTTATTAGCGCTGATGTGACGGCGGTCGGACTTAACTCCGCCCACTTACTTTCCGCTAAGATAAACAATTTTTCAAAACGTATTTTTTATTAATTTATGAAATACTTTCTTCGCTCAGAAATTTAAGAAAAGGCTCCAGCAATCTTTATTTACTTTATAAATTTAACAATGGGAAAAAAAAATGGACGGCGTTTGAGTCCGACCACCCGGAAAACAGCGCCAAAAAGTACGACATTCTCGGTAACTTGACGAACTACAGCCAAACAACAAGGGGGTCAAGCAAAATACATTTTTAGATAGGCGAGTGTCCAGACCTGTTCTTCTACGACCGTAGTCCAGACCTGTTCTTCTACGACCGTGGTCCAGACCTGTTCCGCTGCGGCCGTGGACAGGGCCTGTTTAAAGAACCAACACAGCATTCGCCTGGAGTGATTTCGGAAAACTCTATGGCCGGAGCTAGTAAAGAGATCACCATAATAATTTTAAGCATAAACAAAACTTTCTAGTAAGTTTATTTTTATCGTAATCTTCACGTTATGCTTTTATTTTTTCTACAGACATTTTCTCAATGCACTTTCGGCGGCAAAGTTAATATCAAATACCCTAGAGACATGCCGGAGAGCTCTGTGCAAATACTAAAAGTAAGTTTGTGAAAAAATAAACTGGCGGTATGAGGTGAAACCACGGCCATAGAAGAACCTAAGACCGTGAGTGAAACTAACACATATTTTGAAATCATTTCTGTACAGTTATTGTATTTTACTATTTCAACATGTTTTACTTAATTTTTACGCAGTTATCGTATTGCTGTGTATTTACTTTATCCATGCAATTAAAATATAGGGTGCTGTTCTCTGGTGGTTTGACATGACAACACAATCAGGATACTCGCCAAAGCGCTCAAGCTGTCCGGTATTGGTTCTAGTGTACTTGTTAATATAAATAACAAATAACTTAACTAGAAGTGCTTTAATGCCAGTTTGATGAGTTAAAATACCCACCTTGTAGCAAACCCTCCATAGAACATTTCCCAAGACTGATTGTCAAACCTTCCTTGCAATCGACCAGCATTCTACAAAATCTTCCACAGGTACAACCACGCTGGCGTCCACGCTAGGTTCCATGGAACCTTCCAAGGAAAATACCCATCGCTTACCTGCGCGTTACAGACTCGGAAGGGACGGAGCCATAAGGACGGCCTGAAGCGCGTATGAAATGCCGCATCGTCCAAACGAGCAAAGCGCTGAACTAGCGTGCAAGAGTCGCCGATCCATTTTTACTGTGGGATTTTAGGCAATGACTAGAGATGATGGTTATCGAGGGAAAACGCAACTTTTTGCTGGATTTCAACGCATGTTCAGCGTATGAAGAGATTACTGGCTTTTGCTTGTACGTGGAGCTGTTACCCTATTAGACTAAGCCAATAAGAAACCAGCTACTGTAATATTTGGTGCCTAGTATTGGTCTTCAGAAATCTACGTTGTATCATATGTGTATCACCCAATCATACATTTCACAAGAAACTGCAGTATTTTCAAGGCTATGTTGGCACAAAAATGTTCGCGATATACCATCATTTCTAGTAATGTCCATATAATTGTATTGGTGCTAGGTCTGTAGCAAAGTTCATTGCACGATTATATCTGTGTTACACATACATTCTGTTAGAACATTTTGGAATACAGCCGTATGAAATGGTCGTTGTTAGCAATTTTCGAGGGCTAGAAGAAATAATTATTTTAAGTAGGCTATTCACTGAAAATTTTCTTTGTTTTAAAATTGTTTTTATTTGTACTAGATATGGTTTGTTTAGTAGATATATATTGTGACTATTTTTCACTGTGACGATAATTTTTTAGCTTTCATATATTTTGTATTGTGCCGTATTAAAGTCAAAATTTGCAAAAAAAAAATGTTTTCATGCATTAAAGGGAAACCAACTCACTTACCGAAATGAAAAAATTCACACTGAAGAACACTGCCATGGACTATGACACTACATGTTTACAAACCGTATTGGCCCAATTTTTCGTATTTAAAATTTAATTAATTAATTTAAAATTAAGATACCTAAGTTTTAAAAAATATTTGCAAAATACAAAAATTTTTATCAATTGGTTTCTATACATGTCATAGACCATGGCACTGTTCTTCAGGGCGAATTTTTTTTCATTTCGGTAAGTAAGTTGGTTTCCCTTTAATGCATGAAACCATTTCATGCAAATTTTGACTTTAACGTGGAATAATAAAAAAAACTATGAAAGCTAAAATATTTTCGTTACAGTGAAAAATAGTCACAATATATGCCTACAAAACAAAACATATCTTGTACAAATAAAAAAAAATTAAACAATTAAAATTTTCAATGACCCGCCTCCTTGAAGCCACGCTCTTCAGTTTTGCAGTGGTTTAGAAAATATTATTTTTAAATCAAATTAATACATATATAAAAATTTATTCTTACAGTTTTAACACTTATATATCATCGTTTGTATCTGAACATTTCCGTTGCAATACACCAAAATGATTTTCATATTTTTGCCTCGGAAATATCACTTTTTTTTTTGTAGAGAAATAAGCCAAAATGAAGCAAAATATTTTTTTGCTAGCAAACGTTACATTATTTTTAAAAACATGCTGCCAAAATTGTGTACTGTATGACTGTACACAGGCTCAAATTTTTTAAAAGAATTTGGTTAAAAAAGATTTAAGTAATTTACAATTGTTTGAAATAAATTAAAGATCAAGGCCTTAATTAGCACGGTGTTTTAACAGTGGCATACCGTCCTTGTCCGAAATCTGTTTTCTTTTCATACCTTGGCACAATGGGTACGTGTGGAATATTAACGTCAAAAACGTATGAATGGACAGACTGCACGGCATTTGAAGCACATGATAAGTGGCGCCCATAAACTTGTTTAAGTGCTTAAGTTTAGTTCTAGAATTTTAGGTAGTTTTCGGGATTTTGTATTTCACATCAAAGGAAATGTGACAAATTAGCGAAATCAGTCGGAAAATAATTTTGTGTACTTTTTAATCAAAATTATTTTTACTTTAACAATAAATATTGTGCAATGCAAATTTCTAAAACATAAGTCATAAATATAGTGTGAACTGACTCTGGTGTTTATTAAAGTAATAGTAACTTCACGAAGAAATTAGGTACTCTGTGAGTGAGTGAAATATTTTGGTCAGTGCCAACATGTAGATCATTAGCGCTGGTGCAGGGTGATATCAAGGGAGGATAGATCAGCGTCGGAATGAAGGGGTGAGGGAAACGGGAGATCACCGAGAAAACCCGCTGACCCACGGTATCGTCCGGCACTATTCCCACATGCGAAAATCCGAGAATGAAACACGGATCGCCTTGGAGAGAGAAAAAGGTCTGACCATTCAGCCTCCGCGGTCCCCCTAAAATTACCCTATATTCGGAATAGCCTATACGTCCGCCTTCAAAGAGTTTTTTTAGCAGAATTATATTACAAAATTTATATTATACTAGCAGTCCACCGCGGCTTTGCTCGCGAGTATTATTCGTAACTGATAATATTTACTTTAATTGAAAAACATCTTTGTACACAAGATAGGTACTTCAGTCATCAAGTGTTAGAATGTCCAAGCGGCTAGTTGAACTAATTCTGCAGCAGGATAAGTAGCTATAGATGTCCACGCGAAAAGCAGTCTTAAGTTTGTCCCTGCCACTAACAGCGACTTCACCTGGGCCTTATTTATAAAACTGCCAATTTGACGTTGTGGGGTAGTTACAGACATCTAAGGTAAGAGGTTAATCGAATGAAAAACATCTGTTTACCCTGTGCACAACCATTGGTGACGGTGCCCTCAATTATATATTTTCAAAATATTCACTTTAACTTTATTGCCATTACAAAGTTTCAGTGGGTAAAGGTTTCGCGGAAACGTATTTGGTGCCCCAAACTTGAGATTAGTGAGATGATATATCGTCGGTTTACTGCCAAAAGTGACAAGTCAAAACGAGATAAAATTATAAAAATTCTAGGAATATGTATATGTTTAAAGTCTATTCGTCGTTTCGTACAGCTGTGTCACAGTATAGTAACATACCACATTTTTGTTAATATCTACAATTTAATACTGTTTTTAAACGAAATAGCATTTATGACTTAATCACTTTTGGCAGTATACCGACGATATGTCAGTTGATATTGTAGAGGAACATAAGTGGAAAGCGAACTGCAATTTTACCCCTTTTAAAGACTACATGTAAATTGCACTAATTCGATCTGCCTTGTAGTTTTTGTGTGTCAGAATTGAACGTTCGCACGCAGTTTTAACGGTATTCGAGCCCAGAACCTCCCGGAATTTAGACCTGAGTAACAAACAACTACGTCACGTAACGTCGAAATAATTCATGAAAATAAAATTTAATTAAAAAAATATATATGTGGCCTGGACTCATAGAGGTTGTACAACACCACGTCTCGATAAGTTACTGTAGAGTGAAACTCCTGTATAGATTTTTTCTCGTTGCTCGTTCCTGCTTTTCGGATCGTCCGTCTTGAATATTGACCGACTTAGTTTTATTCTTAATAATCACGTTTCTTATAAAGAAAAACAATTACATACATATTTTTAAAAATATTTACGTAAGCATTACTCTGACGTGAACAACACCTCAATATCGCTACTGGTTAGATAGATATCGTGGGTTGATGGAAAACAAATTTTGTGATTTTTTACCCTTTTGGGTGTCGAATTTCGAAATATTTTAAATTTACATCTTAGACATTTGTATAAGTATCCAACTGAAGTGTAAATCACAGTGCTAGCCCGTTCAGTCGAATCAAAATCGATCATTCACTAAAAAAACATATATCACCCCTGCACAGTATCGAGAAATCGAATTTCGAAAAATCTGAAAACCGTTTTGCGATAATTTCTGTAGTCATAATCCTGAAGCAAAAGTTAATTGTATATCTCGACGGGTTCGATAGATATCGAGGATTTATCTAAAACACATTCCAGGTCTTTTCACCACCTAAGAGAGTAAATTTCGAAAAACCCTTTAATAAAGTTTTAGAATACTTTATTGGTATCTCGTGGACGTAAAAAACACTACATTAACCCGCTGGGTTCAAGATATATCGACGATTAATTGTAAACACTTTTCACCTCTTTTCACGTCCTTAGGTGGCGAATTTAGAAAATTCCTGAAATTTCTTTTTAGGTATTTGAGTAAGCATCAACCATAAACAAAAATCACGTCGCTATATAAAAAACTATGGGATCTATATATATCGAATGTGAGTCGAAAACTCATATTACCCCTTTTTTAACCAGTTTAGGGCCGAATTCGAAAATATATTTTATATGGTACTTGGGATATTTACAAAAGCACCAATTTAAAGCAAAGAGCACTTCGATATCTCGATTGATTCGATAGATATGGAAGGATAATCGAAAACACATTTCACGTATTTCCATCCCTTTAAATAAAGAATTTCGAAACGTCTTTGAGTCCTGTCATAGACATTTGTAAAAGTAACCAATTAAAGTTAAAATCATGACAATAGTCAATTGTGTTTCAAAGATATATACGATTCATAAATAACAAATTTTGCACCTTTTTACTGCCTGGGGGTCGAATTTAAAAAAAAACCTAAAACTACTTTTTGGGTATTTACGTATGCAATATTTTGAAGTGAATATCAACTCTCTATCTCGAAGGGTTCGATAGATATCGGTAGTTGATTAGAAACACATTTAAGGTCTTTTCAGCCCCTTAAATGTTGAACTTCGAAAAATCCTTAAATTGGCTAATATGCATTTTTACGAGTGTCCTATTAAAGTAAAAATCACGATGATAGGCCGTCGGGTTCGAGCTCTATCGACGTTTCTTCGGAAACACATGTCACCCTTTTTCACCCCCTTAGAGGTCGAATTTCGAAAAATCCCTTCTTAATGCTCGCCTACGACCTAAGGGGAACACCCACAAAAAATTTCACGATTCTAGGTCCAGTGGTTTGGGCTGCAGTTCGATATGTCAGCCAGTCAGTCAGCTTTCATTTATATATATATATATATATATATATATATATATATATATATATATATATATATATATATATATATATATAAATAACTACACGCAAACCCATAAATGCATTTCCATGAAACTCCTTTATTGTTTACTGCAATCTTTAACGTTCATTTGGATCTGCAGATCAACGAGATAATATATAACCAATTTTAAATTCGTACTGCAAAATCTGGCACATTCAGAATCTCAGTATTGGCGTAAAATTTTTTAAAAATTATATTGCAATTTTTTTTTAATTTTTTACACTTGCATTAATAGTAGATCGTGTAAAAATTAAAATAATACGGAAAACATAGAAAATCTCTTTTAATCAATTTAACTTCCTGAAAAGCATTAGCTTAAAATTGTATGTTTCTGGAAGCTTATTTATAAATGTCAAAAACCAGCGAACAGTTTTGCCAACTTTCTAAGCACAAATATTTCTTGAGTAACGTATTTCTGAAGAAAACTCTGACGTCAAATCCTCGTACATTTAATTGCGGCGCAAG
Organism: Medauroidea extradentata; assembly: GCA_003012365.1. Classification (NCBI taxonomy): domain Eukaryota; kingdom Metazoa; phylum Arthropoda; class Insecta; order Phasmatodea; family Phasmatidae; genus Medauroidea; species Medauroidea extradentata. The sequence goes on along the minus strand of PNEQ01083843.1, from coordinate 16,530 downwards.
GTATCGCGCATAACAAATGCATCACTCTGGGTAAATGTTTGCTCATAAAGGTGGCGAGTATCACTATCTAGGATTGATGTTTTGTAGATGTTCCATATTGACTTTCAGAAACGCGTAATACGTAGGACAAATGCGGAGTATATTAAATAGACAGTTTTTATGCACGTACGAAATCGCGAGCGAATATTATCGAGTTACAGAAACAAAAACGCAGAAAAGAAGCCAATAAGATATTTTTACATTTCAAGTCCAATAATGCGTACTGTATTTTGGAAGAAATTGTAATTTTTTTCTCGATTAATCTAATGCTGTTAATGTGTTCGTTAATATAGATTTTTATGGTTACATGGCAACCTAATAGAAGTGTGAACAGAACGTAACGGACAGCTACATTTTAGGAATAGAAGCCGTGTGTAGTATTTTGTTTGTTATCATAAAAATTATTTAGGAAAATGTTTCTCTTAACTAAAATCAAATCACTATCATTTATATATAAATATATAACCTTAATATGGCTAAGAAATTTGCAATTTACAAAAACACCCAAAGTTGTATTTGAAGCATAAAAGTGCATTCTATGACGTAATGTTAATTGAGAAACCACTACACACCTTATGGCTTTTTTGGTTACTTCTTCTGAGTACGAAAGTCATGTAGGAGTTCTTTGGTAAGTTATCAAAATATTGTATACGTACGCCCATGTAAGAAGTGTGTGTAACTGTCAATTTGTTATAATTTTTCTGTAGTTACAAACTAATCATGTGTCTTTACCGTGTCTGTCTAAAATTATTGTCTCGTATTAACAAAATGTATTTTTAAGGCGTTATAGTCTATGTGGTTTATGAAAACATGTTTCTAAAGTGTAGGCCTATATTAGTTCTTTCAATTTAAACATTTCAACATAATTTAAATACAGTATTTTATGTTTTTTTTCTTCAGAAAAACGTAAGTGCAAATAATTTATTTCTCCCACACACTTAAATCAAACTTTATGTCCCTCTCCCTCTCACTCCCTTGGCTGTGAAAAATAAAATTCGATTGAAAAAGTAATTGTTTTATTTCAATATCATGACACAACATTTTTTTTACAATTTAATTATAATTGATTATTTAAGAGAATTTGTGAAAAAGGATACTTGAAAAAGTCTTTGTCTTACTATATACTAGTGCAGAATTTTAAAATATGCATTCAAGATTTGAAAGGTGATGAGTTTGTCAGGTACTGAAAAAAATATTTATTTTGGTTAAGAGCTATTTTTTTAACGAGGTTCAATAAAGAAGTAATACATAATTATGTTTTCGATAGAAATTTTATATAACACTTCACAGATTTTTAATTCCAAGTAACTCATTCTTAAATTTTAAGCTAACGATTCGTATGTACATCTTGTAACTTTGTCTGAGAGGCTTTGTCGGGAATGTTAACGTATTTTGACAATTAAAGCCATCAGAGCAAAATACTCTTCAACTCTGCGTGTTACGACCCCAGCACTGTACAGTTTACCAATTCTGAAAGAAAAAATATGTATATATATAAATAAGGAAAACACATGGAATATGGTCATAGCCGAAAGCTGTGTGTGTTTTACGACCCACATATTGTTGCTGGGTCAATAAAACTACACACAAGAACCGACAAACCAGTTGGAACAACAGCGAATGTATGTTGTAATTGCAAGGGGTTGTGGAGAGCGAAGAGCCAACGTTAACATGTTTATTTAAGTTATTTGTGTATACGATTGACATTTTAGACCAGTCTCGCCAACACACGAAAAGCACCAAGTCATTAATATAAAGTTTCTTGTCCATTCATATATTTATGTTGTTTTATAAAAATATGGATTTCGGATTATTATTTTTTCGCAGAAGTTTATAACCCCATGCTTCTGAGATGTTGACGGAACATAAACATCGTACGTCAAAAATACGTACGCTGAATACAGACACTTTATTCTCCTTTTTTGTAAGGGCAGTAGTAAAAAAAATACTCAGTACGGTTATAATTTTAGCAGACACCAATGGATAAAAAATACTTTGGCTCCAGTGTACATTTGGAAGGATCCGGTTTCGATCCGCGACATTGACCATCGTGATTTCGGTGTTCCATGGTTTCCTGAAATCGCTAAAGGTGAACGTCGAGGTAGTTCATAATTCAAGGTCAATAACCTCTCAGCTCTATCCTTGATATAGTTTTGAAACCGCATCTAATAACCTCGCTGTCGACGAGACGTAAAGTCCATTTCAGTAAAAATAAATATAAAATAAAGAGACTACAACCAGCACTTCATGCGTGTTTTTCGTGTGTGTAACTGCCAGTCTGAAGTTATCTATGAAAAACTTCTTTGAAGTCAGCTAACAGTTTATAAAATCGGCCATTACTCTATCATTTTAAAATGGTGAAGGTAATTTCTGAAAATAATCTTAACGTATAAAATAAAATTTTGAAAATGTCAAGCAAACTGTATTGTGTATTTATCAAAGACAAAATACGTAGAAATTTTTTTTTATTACACGCACGTTAATTTGTTGTGCGAGTTCTCCAGAAATGACTTAGTAAGTTCTTACAATTGGCAAAAGGATACCCATTGCAGAATATTTATGCATTCAGAGGGAATAATTGCGATATATTTAAATACGTTTATAGAAGCGGATTGACTGACTGCGCGTTAAGTTAGTGTAAATACTCTAGGTTATGTTTACCCTTCTGTAATAGAGATGTGTGCAACTTAATTAAGGTGGTCTTGTCTGCCTCTAGGGCGGCTAATTATCTCCATAATTAACAGGTGCGCTGAATAGCTCAGGGTGGTCGTTAAATTTTATGAGTAAGGGTTTCGTTGAAATAATCAGACATGTCAACTGTTTTTTTTTTTTTTTGCCCGCAAGTCACCAGTACTGATGTAATTATTTCCGACCAAAATCCATACATGTCCTGTTATTTTATCATTGATAGGAGGTTCAATAGGGGGATCTAAATGATTTGTTTCATTTTTATTGTGATTTACGTCTCGCCGACAGCGAGGTCAATACAACAGTTACCCACAAATGTACACGAGGATAAAAACTGAGAGAAGAATTGGCCATGGCCCATGGCGATTAACCATCCCAGAGACATAATATAAATATTTTTTTTTTTAATTTAAACACTTATGTATATTTTAAAATCTTGAGGCTTGAGTAACCTGTATAACGGATAGCACCTCAAGCTTTTAAAATTTATATGCGTATTTCATATTTTGTAAAGATCTATACTTATATACATCCCTAAAACTTACCAATATACATACGCGTATGTTTAATTTTTATGTTTATTTTGTTTATTCATGTTGTTGCCAATGGTTTAGGTAAATAATTGAAAACCTAGATCAGATGACAGGAATCGGGACCTAACACATGTCCTCTCGAATGCGAATCTAACGTGTTACCATTGCAGCACCTCACACGACGTAATAAAATTAATGTTTTCTGTTAATAATGAGTTAACTAAGTAACCTGGACTTGGAATATTTATATTCTGATCGTGAATAAAGAAATAATATACAATAATACAGCAAAGATAATTGCGGAAAAATAAACACTGAACACACGTTTAGTAACTGCAAATTAAAAAGATCTGCTCAAGAATGAAACAGGACAAAATGTTGTTTAGTGAGATCAGCAAGAAATGGAAAATGTGCAATGTATAAAGTATGTAAATTATAAACACAGACCATTTTAAGAATTTGTAAACGTGTAATGGAAATAAATGAAGTGGATAAGTGTTCAACGGAAGCGAATTAAGGAAGATGAAGACCTCCTATTTACTTCCTCTTCACGTTCCCCTAACTAAATATAAAAAAAGCGGCACGAATCTTGATTAACAACAGGAAAATAAGGGCCGAGAGTTTGGAATAACAGCAATCTATATCCGTAGCAAAGAAATGAGAGTAAACAACTTAGGATGGCTGCATAACTACATCAAGTGTACTGTTTAGAGAAATTATCACTATTTCACAAACAGTTAAGAATCGGTTTGAGTGTTCCAGGTTTATGATTCAAATTCCGTGCCGGACATGAGTATCACAATTTGTCATAACCTAATAAGCATTCTGTTCACTAAATTTCAATAGCTAATGCTGCCATCGACATTTAAACACCGAGATTTTTTTTCTCGACACTACACAAACCTAGAGAAGAAAATGAAAACCTTCGTAACAATGTTTGGTGAAATATTGTATAAATATGAACTAGACAATGCTCAGATTCTGTAGAATGTTAAAGTTACGAAAAAATGTTGTAGGTTTTAAATGTTCCTTAGCTTTAAACGTAAGTCGATAATAAAGAGATCGAAGGTGCAATAAATTCTCTAACCGCAATGCGTTTGCATTGAGTATGCTGTTTTACTTTATATTAGAAACACTCGTTTGGGAAGAAAAGTTGTTAAACAAAGTACTCAATACGTGTTGAATAAAATCTTAATGAAAATTGTTATAAAAAACATTCATTGTCATAAAAATTGCGCGAGGAGTTTGTCATCACCTTGGCCATCTTCGGCGGACTCTCACAACAGCGACTTGATTTGCGGTTTTGTTGTAATCGGACGTTGTGGATGCCTGAAGAATGGGGGCATGCTGTTTTTAGTGATGAACGCTGATGTCGTCTGGACTTCCATGACAAACATACTCGAGAATGGCATGCACTGGCCAGCGTGCGAATACGGACATCACTGTCGAACTACGTTCTGCTCTGCTAGAACCGTGAAACCATGGTATGAAGAGAAGACTTCACATTTCTTCCGCCGTAGCAATTGGGGTACTCTGAAGGTACAAAAGTACATTCAAAAACTTTGTAGCTTTCAAGTTCTTGCTTTCGTAACACAGCTCCAATGAAAGAAGAGTATTGTTGCAGTTACCATACTTTTTAAAACAGGGACGAAATTCCACTTTGGTTGTCGGTTATTTGGATTTCTCTTAATATACTCTGTTCTGTAGAAGTAACAATCTGTTAGGTGAAACAAAAATGCTCTTTGCTACTTCTACAGAACTAATTGTTGTAGGAACTTAGATGATACCGAGACAAAATTGGACTGTTGTCCCTATTTTGCAGAAGTATGATACTTACAACCATTAATTTTCTCAGTGTTCCACTTAAGTAATTTTTCAAGCCCAACTATATTTTGCTCGGGTTTTCCATAACTATCTTCGTGGTGTCGAAATCCTTCTATCACTAGCATTATCTCTGGACTTGTAGCCTGTAGAACATTTACGAAGCCAGTTGAGATGCGAACTTCATCAACGTTCGATAGCATCAACAAATGTGGGATTATCTATGTAATCGTGCGGGGCCGCATTGACTCCAAATGTTTGGGATGAATGAAACAACAATGTAACAAGTATGTTTTACCACTGTGAAGTTTTATTCAAATAAACAGCTCTTGTATCTTCGTCTAGTATTCAGTTGTATTTCTTTGGTGTGGTCTTTCCTATTGCCTTAATTCATATTTAATTCAATTTAGTAATATTTATCTGCAGACTGACACTTATTGTGACAATGAGTGTTTGAAAGTCAGTTTTCGATTCTAAACTTAATTAGAAAACATTAATCACCACATCCGCTAGCGGCACGACCAGGATGTTATAATTAAAAAATGCTTACATGTGAATATCGTGCAGACAAATCAATTGTGCGACTATTTTGCGTTAATTTTACAGTATTAAAATGTCGTTTTAGAACATTATCCTTGCGCGCTTATACAATAACAATAACTGTCATAACTGAATTTATATTGGTAACGTTTAAATAAATATTTTCCTATGTCTTAACGCCTTATATACTGTATACCGAGCGTGGTAGAGCAGTGGTAAAAGCACTCGCCTCCCATTCGGGAGGACCTAGCACTGACCATATTAATTTCGGTTTTCCCGGGATTTTATAAATCACTCCAGGTGAATGCTGGGATGGTTCCTTAACAAAGGCTATGGCTTATTCCTAACCCAACTTGCACGTGTTCCTCTACCAATGCCTTGCGCTGTTCGAGGACACGTTAAATGTTTAAATAAAATAACGAGTATTGTTCAAATTGGTAACGTTTCATATTGTTTTTTCTTTTTATATCGTTAGAATATAAATCATCCAAAGAGTTTATATTAATTGTAAAACAGTTAACAGTGTGCTTGTTCGACTCATCGGCGAAGTGAAGAGATTTTGGTCAACACTTAACATCTAGGTATTTAGTGCTGGTGAGGGGAGGCAGAATGTAGGGTATGGAACAGCACCCGAGAAAACCCGCCGACCAGTGGCATCGTCCGGCACGATTCCCACATGTAAAAATTCGAGGAGCGACCCCGCCGGAATTCTAACCCGAATCGCCTTGGTGTCGGTTCATCGGTGCTGGTAACAATTTTAATGGGCTTAATCCTTTATACCATAGTTCGACACTTTTTTTTTGTCTTGCATTTTATTTTAGAAACTGTCAACATTTTTCGCACGATAGAGGGTAAATGAAACGCAATTATTTTAACCTAACATACAACCACTTCACCATAAAACGTATACATAAATTAACAGAATAAATGTCATTGAAATATGTAGGTTTTCAGGAAGTCAGAATACAAAAAAATTTTATTTGGGTTCCTAAACAATATATCTTGACACTTTGTAAGCTACCATTTTCGTGTGGTAATGCGTTTATGATTAAGCAGTTTCACCGCCCTATTTTTATATACTTAATTACGAAATAAGAAATTACGCTAAAATATTGCATCTTTCTGGCTAATTGGATTTTACGAATACGGTTAAGACAACAAACGAATTTTTTTGGCAGAATCTTCGGCGGACGCATGCATAGCAATTCACCAAACCTATTATTTTACTTTATTTTTTATTTTTTGGTTGCGCCGTCCCGCCCCTCCTCAACCCCGTTTTGCCCCCCTCGCCCCCACATTCCGTCTTGTAGTAATCTTCGCGACCCTTTTGTCGTACTACAATTGATTCTTTGGAAGGTAACGCAAAATACTGTGCTATACCTAAAAATATTATGGTCAAAAACCAAATTCCACGTTTAAAATTTCATATTTCCCATACAAACGTTTGTCCCTTTTTACCCCCTAAGAGGATGAAATTCCAAAATGCTGATACAACTGACATTTATTTATAAAGCCAACTTCATTATTTCTAACTTAAAATATGACAAACTTCAATACTAACTTTCATCCCCTACCCTTTAGGGTGTGAATTTTCAAAAATCCTTTTTTAGTGCTCGTCTACGTTATACAAAGAATTTCAGAGCGAAATTTCATGTTTGTAAGCCCACTGGTTTAATCTTTGTGATGTATGTCAGTCAGTGCTAGAGTTTTATTAAATAGAAGAAAATTTTTCCACCCTTAAAATTTTCGACTCTAATTTCGCGGATGATTCACGTTGTAACGTTATTTGTACGTCCGTTTCACGACACTAAATATATTCACGTACTCTGTTGAAGAGTATCGCCGTCGCACTTTCCCTTGCAATAACTGGAAACAAGGCTCAGAAGAACGGTAATTTCACGCGTACAGCGGAAAGTTGCGTGGAAACTGAAACTCTCCACTTGAAAACTTTCTTTTGTTAGCATCTTCGCACGTCTCAGCTCGTTGTGAAAGTACTCCGTGAGAGTGAGTTTCAGCGAACACTCCTCTATCCAGGTCACTGTAGGGCTTAAGAGTTCCAGCGTTCACCTGGAGTGATATCGGGAAACCATGGAAAGCCGAAATCAGAATGGCCGGAACCGGGGATCGAACCCGGGTCCAACCGAATTCGAGTTGAGCGTGATATCGTTGCGCCACTTTGCTCGGTCCTAGCACGTAAGGGCTGGTGTACTTAGGTAGTGAGCAAAGAATCTATTCATAACGTGAAAATCAGTAGTTGTTTCTTGTAGTGTATTCCGGCGATGCTTCAGACAGACATCTCATCAATAATCGACTGAGTATATCGTTGGTATATTGCCAAAAGAGCCAATATCAAATTTTTTCAATGCAATATTATCATTTTAAGCAGTATACTAAAAGAGCCGATATCATACGCTTTAAAGTGTGACATTGACCCTTTTGGCAATGTACCAACGATATGACACGTCATATTTTCGTAAAATTTGTATTTTTTAATAAATATTGATTTATGTTTTATAAATTTTACATAATTTCAGTTCTGGTATAAGTAATCAGTGTCCTTCAGCAGGTGTACACTGAAAGAATATTATTTTTGTAGGTACCATACTTCTGTTTAAATAGGAGCAAACAACATCTTTCTTCAACAGAACACATTGTTACTTCTACTGAACAGGTTGTTGTAGGATTAACGCAGATAGTGCCGACAAACAAACTGAACTGCTGTCCCTATTTTGATAGCAGTATGGTAACTACAACAATACTTTTCTTTCAGTAATTCATCCTGTTATTTGCGAGCACATATTTCAGCCAATTAATAAGAGGTTTTTTTACTGCAATTAAGTTTCTAGAAGTAAACTAATAATACATTATTATAAATTTCTGTTTAAGTTAAAAATTAAAAACTTGGTGCTTTTACAGCTGATTCGCGCTATAACTATAATTTTTAAAAATGGGGCTTTTTTTAAGCGGTACTCTTCAATTAAAGCTGAGAACTGCCAAGTTGTCATCACCTTAAGAGTTAATTACGTCTGTTCTAAAGTGTCAGCACTGTAATTAACATATTGCATATGGTATTTTTAAAGGTGGGATTGCCACCGTATTAACTGCTTAATTTTAATGAAATTTTTAACGTATTTACAAAAAAAATGCTGTCGTTCATAACAATACGCACAGATTTTGTTGTTTATTGAGATTCACGAAGTTATCACAGTTCCCCAGAGAGAGAGAGAGAGAGAGAGAGACAGACAGACAGAGATGCTGTAGGTGGAAAGAAAGATATGTATAACAATCCAACTCTGCAAGTTTACCTATACGTTTGATCAATTCAATTACAAACGGTAATTAGTCCGAAATTTTCATTTATTTCCATTACTCCCCTGTTACCGCCGTAATTTATGTCATTCCCGGAACGCGAGGAATGCTCGGCTCGTGTGTGCAATAATTTACCGAGCGGACGCTGTACAACAACATATTTGATTCAGGACAGCTACAGATGTGAAAAATTACAATTCGCAACGGGTCCCGCATTATGCTATATTTCAGTTGTGTTAATCAGGGCGGACATTGTGCAGCAGGGTCATTAAATATTGGGTGAAAAGGCGCAAGGTTATTCGCCGTGCATTTAGTAATAACGAGACAGCGGGAAAAGAAGCGTCATTTTTAAACAATGACTTTGTTTCACTTTACCGTTTTAATACTTAATTTTTTTTTTGTGGAAGGAGAAAATTCGTCTAATATTCATGCAAACACTCGTTCATAGCATTGTACTGAAAAAAGTATTGTTTTCCGTATTTATAAGAACATTTATTTTCATTCTCAAAATCACTGTCCTCCTCAAAAATTAATCGTGATTAACTGCTTGCATTTGAACCAAACGGAATAAAATTTTGCACAACTAGCTATATTTATGTGGGTCGACTCATTCGCGTGTGCACGGATTCACAAACATAAAATCTGTAATCACAATTAAGCTCACAACGCACTTTGCAGGTATTAAAATTTTATTTGTTTCGTATGGTTTGGAGGGTGTGAGATTTATATAAATCAATTGAAACGTAAAAAAAAAAAAAAAAAATCACTGGTAAAGTATTTATTATTTATGTAATCATGGCATCAAAAGTGAAAATACAATTATTGACATGTTAAAATTTAAAAAAAAAATGTCATAGACATAATGACATCTCAAAATACCATCGAAACAAGGAAATTATATTCAAATAAAGATGACAATATAACAACGTGCCCTGATTTATCATTATCTATATGTTCCTGAACTTTACATCTATATTAGTTTATTTTTAAACGACTGTTTAAATCATTTTTTATGAACTGCAGGAAAATTACATTTCAATACTTAACGTTATATGTCAAAATTATTGTAGACGTAAGTCAGTTTTTAGCCAAACGTAGTTTTAATCTCTTTTACAGGGCTGTAGTTGCAAATTACAAATTTTCAATTTTTAATAAACTATTTATTTTCCGCAGTCTATCCAAGATAGCCAACATAATTACATGCATCCAATTACAACTCATCGCCTTATTCAATATTTTGCAAACGAAAGTAGTCTGTCTACTACTTGTATTCCGTGATTGGTGGTCGCAGTACAAAAAATGTTCTTTAAATATTGTGAGATATAATACACACAATAAAACTGGTTATTTTGAAGATTGCTTCGTTAAGAATAATTATATAAAGTATCTTTCCTTCCTGTTCCTGATTATCTGAGCTAACGGTCACTGTTCTTAGCGGCCTTACTTGTTGAGGAGAAGTTGGCTGCACTACTTCCCATATACCTACCTAACGACATGTGCAATTTAATAACTACACAGATTACTGAATGAAAAAACTACGAATTGTAACATCAACTTCCCATATACCTACCTAACGACATGTCCAATGTAATAAGTACAATACACCATGAACAGAGTTAATAAAATAATGAATTGTTACACAAACTTCCCATATACCTACCTAACGCCATGTCTAATGTAATAAAAACACCATGAACTGAGTGAATAAAATACCGAATTGCAACACAAACTTCCCATATACCTACCTAACGACATGTGCCCAGTGCAATAATACGTACACCATCCTTCGAGCAAATAAAGAACAAATTTTAACACGAAACTTGCGTAGTTTAAAGAGAGTTACAATTTTGGTTATAATCTATTGTTACCTTTAAAAAAGAATTAATTTTAGTGGCTATAGTTGTAGCAATAGTAGTAATGATATTGGTGGTGTTAGCAGAAGTTGTAACGAAGTAATGATAATGATGGTTACAGTAGCAATTGTGTTGTAGTGGTAATGGTGGTAATAACGGCAATAATAGTAGTTATGATGACAGTAGCAAGAACAGTAGCGATAATGGAGGTGGTGGTGGTGGTAGCAGAGGAAGTTGTTCGTTTTCATTCTGTTGCATCTGTTACAGTACATTTTGTATGTATCGTAATTCCTATATTTGTGACAGGTGTCCGTAACGTATTCGGTGCGAAAGGATCTAGGTTCGAAACCCGGTTCGGGCATGGCTGTTCTGTTGTCCCTCCCCTCATTTCACCCTCAAAGGTTCTCAAGACCTCGCTGTTAAAGGGTCGCAAAATCTTCTCTCATCAACTCTATATGTGTATTCGTGCCATCATCTTAGTGGTATATATTTGACTGTTAGGCTATATATAACACGGTGAACAAATAAAATTTTAAACTAAAAATACAAACCTTTAGTTAGCATAGTTATAGGTCATTCGGGATAAAGTGGGCACTAAAAATGTAACCTTTGAAAAGTATCACTAATCGGTGCTGTATTCAGTTCAAAAACATTAACTCTAGTTCCTTTACTGCTTGTACGGTTGGCAGCGAAATTTCGCAATACAGTTCCGTGCATTTTCTTATTTAAATACAACAATATTAAAATAAAAACAGAAGAAATCGACGTTATTGCATTTTATGTAATTAATAAAACTATTTTAACTAACTGTATGGGTTTATACTGATTGTACAATTTATCTTAGGTGCGCAACCATCAAGTGACGTTACACGTGGAAAGATACGAAATGGCTGAAAATATAAATTAAGCAGGTCTTTTTCCTATAGTCACATGCACTCACGTTGAGTAGTTAAACTATGGTCTCTTTGTGAAGTGATAGTGGTGTCCCACACAATATCGTAAGCTAGGTTCATGGGACAGATGAAATGAAACAGTTAATAGCTAGGCAGGTATTTCACTATAACGTCTCTTCGACAGAACGCATTGAGGTAACTAGATCATTGGTTCAGAGTGTCCAAAGGTAAAAATTACCATAAAATAGTAAATAGCACAGAAAAATTAATTACTCTTATATTTGCGTCGTCTTTGAAATTCAGGCAACCTAACATATTATAGGCTACTCATTTCGAAAGTACTACTAAGAAGTATCTTACAAAAAAATCAATTATTTTGAGAAATTCTCGTAATATATGTTTGGTTTCGTGACGTAGCATATGTTCTCTAGCTCCCCGCTTTCCCCCCGAGAAACACCCCATGTGCTTATTCCCTTTCAACTGAACTAAAATGACGTAAAATAGCAAGACCTTTTTTAAGCGTCAATATAAATAGTTTTTATGCCCATATTGTATCACTGACTTATTTTTTTAGGGTTAAAATATAATTAGAAGTGAGATTGCTATATTTTCTATAATAACTGCGCTCCAAATTTTTATTTTAGTAGCTATTGTAATTTTTTCGCTATATGTAAAAGTAAATATAATCGTTAATTGTTTTAAAATGTTACGAAATTGAAGTGCAGCTGCCATGAACTGTAATAAATTTAAAACACACTAATAACATTACAGCCCAAACATTCTCGTTAATGTGATTGAACGAAACTCTCCAGCGTTTCAGTCAGTTGGGATTTTACCGTAACAGCTGCGATACGAACTACAGCTGTATTTTTTACTCTCACGCCCATTTCATTACCATAATTGCATATCAATTTTAATAATGACTGAAATCAATTACAAGCTTTATAACCATTAATTTATCCCAATGTGGACACAGTACACAAATCGTGCCACCAGATCACAATCTGACGTGGACCAAAGGAATAAAGTCTTAAGAGGTTTACATAATTAAGAACGTAAGCAGTAACAATTGGACTTAATAAGTAAACAGTACAGCATAAGGAAAATTTTATGTTTGTGGGTTTCTTTTCTTCGTCTTGCATTCACACACACATTTATTTATTTTTAATTTAGGCTCTACAAATTCGTTATACCTTACGTAATTTGAATAGTGTAGTTGGCTGTGCTGAATAATAACTGTTTTGATGTTTCAAAAGTTTAATTAAATTATGAAATGTAAACTGAGAATATTGACAACTTAAACAGGAAAACATATTGTGATGGTGACGTAGGGGAAAAATCAGTGTTCACTAATTAAAATACGCAAGCAATTACAGAGAACACCAGCCTGGAAGTAACATATATACGTAGTTAAGTTCTTAGCAGTTATTTAGAAAAATATTTTTAAATATTAAATACTTACAAGTTCTGTACTTTCAAACTATGTACCAGCAATTAAGTCTTCCAGCTAGCATGGGCACTTATTATCTCTGTGAGCAATTGTAGGTGTGATTTCTTGGAAAATTAATTATGCAGGGAAGTCCCCACCAATAAATTTATAATGGTTAGGATTAGAAAATTCCGCTAATTCAATTACCTGCATGATAGAATCAACTATCCTATGCATACTCAAGCCTCGACCATTTGTCCACTAGCTGATACACAGTGAAACAACAGACAATGAACGAATAAGCGGGGATTAAGTGTGCATAGGACAATGGATTCAAGCATGTAGGTCGTTGAATAAGCGAAATGTTCCTGTCCATATTAATGTGCAATTGAAATTACTAATTCCACTGTATGACAGAAAGCATCTACGCTGGTGAACTTTAGCTCCAATACTACGAAATGAAACTTGCACGTTACGTTACCAGAAATTCTTCGTTCAGTAGATTAAATAATTTACCCACCTCAAGAATAGTGTAACTGAACTCGGAACGTCCTTCTGTCCTGTCTGATTTAAGCCCAGTGTTACATAATGTATATTTTAGGTCGTTTTATTTATGTTGTTGCTCATAAGATATTATTATTTTTGGGGGTTTCACTCAGATGGTAGCTACACTGAGGGTTCATTTAGGGTTAAAAGACTAAGACAGTTATGGTTAAACGGCATTTACTACACTACAATGGCAGGTACTCTTAATACAAAGACGGTTACAAAGTATTATATTAACTTAGGAGGAGAGCGCAATTTTACTGATTATTAAAACATTATCGTAAGTTGAGGGTTGCTGCCACATAATTAGATCTGACGACCTTACCGAAAGCTGGATTGGTGAGGAGACAGCATTGGTGGACGAGCACGCACCCGCCGGGACTCGTGGGTCGAGTCCCGGCGGAGAACTGGACTGCTGTTGATGTGATGAGTGCTGGTGGACGATAAATCTACGGCAGACCTCGTTTACTTGGTAACAGTGCCATATATCGACGTGCTTGTCCTCATTATTGCGCCACTACGAGGGGGGTGAGGTGAGTTGCTGTCTTCCGTGGTTTCCCAATGCTGACCTGATCGCAGCTTGAACCTCTCTCGCTGTCCGGAGGTGCGGCCTGCCAGGCCATGTCATAACAATGTGTCCAATATGTCATAGTTTTGACAATTGTTGCCAGAAGCACAACCGTCTACGTATTCTTCGTTTGCTGCCGTAGAACGTTCTTTCTCTACTAATCTTCCATTTACTGTTTCTAACAAAACTTGTTTACAAAAGCTCACCGAACATTTATACGTTTTCTGAGCAAATGAAAAATGAAACCCCACTCTGTGTTCACGCCTTCGTGCAGGGTCACATTGTGTATGAGAGAAGGCCGGGGTGAAGGTAGAGCTGGCTGCTCGACTTGTGATACACGTCTGCGGCGCGCGCGGCCCGAGGAATGGACGAGGAGAGGGTGAGATGAGTGTGGGGAAACGACGGAATGTGTGTTGCGGGGGAAACGGGAGTTCCAGGAGAAAGCCCGCCGGCCAACGGTAAAATCAGCCACGTTTTCCACATGCGAAAATTTCGAGATCGATACCGCTGGGAATTGAACCCGGATCGCCTAGGTGGTAGGCGAGAGATCTAACCCCTCGATCCCCGCGGCCCCTTTCTGAGCACATACAAATAAAAAAAAGCTGTTTGTGGTCGCAAAAACAAATCACATGACCCACAAATTTTAACTCTATGAATCCTCACTATTGCAGATACTCAATTTGACGTTACAATTTATAACATGACCTACTAACCATATAAATTGCGACGTCCTACTAATGATAGTTCTGTGAAAGTACGCGAGGAAATAAAAAGTCGGTACTTTCTGTTTCACCCGGGTAGCAGGACTTTACTGCCCTCTTCTCGCACGACCGATATTCTACAGGATATGTCGATACTGTTCTTAATTATTATATTCCCGCTAGTGTAAGCAGTATGTATGTTTGAATTACGTCGAAGATCACGAAGGCGAAGGCGTCGTAAGCGGTCCGCCACCCTAATTTATGACACTTTGGAATACTTCTCAATAACACTCGTAGGCGTCCCGGCTGATATACTGAAGATTCCCGGCTGTATCACCCCGGCCTGCCATCCTTTCCGGCTCGACGATGTCTTTCCAAAAGGCGACCCAACGCCTAAACTGACGCTCGACGACGGTAACTCAGCCTGCCGCTCTTCGCTGCTTGCAAACATCTCCCTTTAAAGGCGTCCCGACGCTTGAACGGACGACGTCCGGCGGCCGCACCCCGGCCCACCGTCTTGCGCGGCTCACAAACATCTGTTAAAATTCGTTACCAAACATAGCCCTGCTCCTGTCTGGTGCCCCCACACAACTCATCCCCCCCCCCCGGGTCTCATGCCTTGCTGGCTTTGGTTCAGTTGGACCAATCAGAAGCCAGCTTCCGACAGATGGCTCCGCCCCTCGAGGAGACAGTGACTTTCTGCCGTTGCTGTATTTAATACATAATTATCCAATATAATTACGCTATACTTTGGCAACCACCCCACGTGTGTTGCTTAATACCTCAAAATTCCTTATATCCCAATTGTTATAACTATTTAACATTTGTATTTTAAACACTATAGGCTGTCTTTCCTCCCGTCTCATCCGGCAGCTAAGTGGGTTACATGAGTGTGGGTGGGGGGCTAGAAGGCACAGACGCTAGCCATGTGCAGCTGATAGTTTCTACAGAGATAAAATATTTACATTTATGTTTTTCCTCTATAAAATCCTGCATACAGATAACTGCTTAATGAAAGTTGTTTCATCGGCATCCTGACATGATTACATAAATAATGAATGGTCGCGTAACATGATAATTATTTTATCCGTAATATGACAATTGATTAACACTTAATGGCTACCACAAAATGTTAAATTAATGCACATATTAATACATAAATTTTGAAAATATATACCCGTGTGCGAAGTATCTACTAACAAAAATTGTAATACTATTCTACCACATCTTATTTATATGGAAATGTACAAATTAATTAACTGAAACATGTCTGGAAATATGACATGTTACAAGAGTCACAAAAATCTAGCATACGGAATAGTAAAGCTACTGATTCAAATGACTATTGGACAGTAGATAGGAAATGCCGATACGAGCGCGCCCCCTCGCAGCCATTACATTCAGCCATATCCAAAAAGCGCCTAAATCAAAAAGCGCCTAAATCAAAAAGCGCCTAAATCAAAAAGCGCCTAAATCAAAAAGCGCCTAAATCAAAAAGTGCCTAAATCAAAAAGTGTCGAAATGAAAAAAGCGCCTAAATCAAAAAGTGCCTAAATCAAAAAGTGTCGAAATGAAAAAGTGCCTAAATCAAAAAGTGCCTAAATCAAAAA
>PNEQ01083842.1:25776-107700 GCA_003012365.1 Medauroidea extradentata | reverse complement strand
TACGAACTAATACCGTAGTTTAAGTAAATGTACTAGTTTTATCGTAAAAAAGACAAAGGTCCATACCATAATTATGTTAAAACAAATACATGCTACCGAGAATTATGCGCACGCGCAATCACACGATGTTTACAAATGCATGCACGTAGCAATCACACAAAAATACGATTTTTTATAGTTACGATGCAACAAAGTCCAGATTCCGTAATAAACTAGACATCATCCGTAATCCCGTAATACGATGGTTAAATCCGTAATAATTACGGAAAATCCGTAATACTTGGCAGCTCTGTAATAGTAACATTACAGATTGCTAGATTAATTAAAGCCTACTTTAGGCCTGTCTAGTACGTTAAGCCTCACTCAAATAAAACTAGTATTTGTAATTATAATTTAAAATTAATTATGGTTAACTGCACACATACAATTTCAGTTTGCTTCTTTATCATAGAAATAACATTTTATGTTTGTTCCAGTTTAGTGTTAAGCAGTATCACCAAATATTTAAGTTCTCTATGCTTAGTAATATTTTATCCCAGCTCTTTATTTTCGTATGTGCTTTGGTACAAAATTTTGAAAGTATAGGCTTTGTTAGAAGCTTCTCTTCAAGAATTTTCACCACTTTGCAGCAGTTTTGATTTCCTTTGATAAAATGTAACTGTACAACTGCCATCCTACACTAGGAACACGATGTAGAGACGTGTTTAGGCTAGGAGATATTTGGTACGTCGGCATGTAAGAAGAGGCCGCACCCATGCAAGCTAATTATATTTTTTTAGTGAAATTACAAGTAAGACTTCCCTGCTGCATCACGAAGTTGCCGACGCCATGGAAACATATAATCCAGCTATCAGTCACTGTAAATGAACAGCTCCCGTAGACTTTTTTTGTTCTACATGAGAGTTTAAATTATTATTTTATAACGCAGTGACAAAAGCCATATTTATTAAACTAAATGAAGCAGTGAATTTTTTTCTCTTTTGTGTTTGATAAACCCTGAGGTTTAAATACTGAGAAGTCTCATTTTGCCAGTGCTTTGAACACTAAACAAAATAAATGTACTCTTATTTTGACAGTAAATTTTTTTTGTCTGTTGTGAATGAGAGAAATGGGTGAGGCTAGGAACTAGCTAATAAGGTAATTTAAGTTTTGTCTTACACACATTTTTCCGAAAAGTTTCCACACTTAAAAATACATAGATTGAAATTAAATTTGCATACATCATGAAGTTGTCAAAATTTATTTTACTTACTTATTTGCGTATGTTAATACAAGGGTGAATTACACCACAGTGGCATCCCAATGTGTTAGGCCAACAGAAAAAAAAATATATTACAGAAAGAGAAACACAGCTATCATTAACATTTTTGTCTTCTATATTACAAAGTAAAAAAGTAAGGATGGACGGTGAACTAGAGAGGATTGAATACTTTCCGAGGAGCTCACTACAGGATCTCTCTGATGTTAAAATGTTACTACTGATAATGGTGAAATAATGAGTGCAACTAGCCACATTTATAATAGCGAAGGAGAGAATACTATTCCATGTAATAAAGCGCCTACATTGAGTGGTCATGATTCACAAACAGGAGTCATCAGTAATATCCTTGATGATAGTTCATCAGTAACTGATACAGTTAATTTAGTTATGTCCGTGGATCGTACCGAGACTGCAATCGATCGTTTGCGATCAGACATGTGTAATTTTATGCAGCAGATTGTGCTGCAAATAAATACCAAACTAGCTGAGCAAATAAACAACAAATTAGATAAACAGGCTACACTTCTTGAATGTCGTTTTGATGCCCAGGATTCAAAACTAGAGAGTTGGTCTAATACAATTTCAGAATTTCAGAATGAACTGTGTCAAATCAAAATAATGACAGTTCAAACGCAAAGTACCATATCAGAATTACGTACAGAAGCCCACAACTTGCAGATAGCACAAACGAGTCACGAAAATGCAGTAGAACAACTGAGAGGTAGTTTCCAACAGCTAAACATTCAAGTTGACTCTAAATTGACGGCAGCTAATACAAACTTTGGTCAGGTAAACAACGAATTAAAACTGGTGCAGGAGAAGCTTGACAACACTTCACTGAAGTTGGCTTCAGATATTGAACACACACAAGCCACATCACAACTAACCAACTTAGAAACACGTGTATCACAGGTAGAAAACAACACAGCCGTGTACACCAGTAATGAACAACACACTAACACTAACGAGAATGAACAGCACATGGCAGACTTCTAGCACAAAATAAATAAAAACATATCGGATTGTGTAACCACGGCTGTTGCTGAGTATTTCAAAGCAATGACGTCACACGCCACGCCATCTGTCCGCAGAGCCGGAGATGCACACGAGACCTCAGTTCAAGAAGATACTATGTCCGCTTCCACCCATTCAGCTCTAGTTCATTCTCTAGCACCTTCACTCTACACAAATTTTGCTACTCTTGCCAACCCACCAGCCACATTGCTGCATCATCCAGCAAAGAACTGGTCTGAAGGAATACCAACTTTCATTGGTGTCCCAAATGAAAATCCAGTTACTATTTTAAAATGTTTGGAAGACTATGCTAAACTTTTCTGTCAAATCGTCACCAAATCAACACCTATTTGGAATTCAAACATGAATTTCTCCACCAGTATTGGAATGCACGAATCCAGGAAAACCTGAGGGCCAGACTTCACCTGGAAAAGTATGACCCAAAGAAGATTAAGCCACTGGAAAAACATTTCAGTGAAATATACTAACGGACCAGACGCCTGAATACTGCTATGGACAATGAAGAATTTGCAGAAGTAATTATATCGGAACTTCCATTCCGATATCAAGATTGATTGGCAGATCACAATTTCACAAATCTGACAGATTTTTGTCATCAGCTTTTGAGACTGGATCAATCAGAATGCCAAAGATCAATGCAAAATAGAGACATGGACAGACACGCACCAAATTGTAGCCCTCCACTGTACCAGCCTCATCAGCAACGCTATACTCATAACCAGAATTATTTTGGGAACAATAATTCTCAACAAACAGATCAAGGCCACCAAATACATTCATTGCAATGTCACAATAATATGACTGATAATGAAAATGCACACACTACTCACAGTCCACGCAACAGGAGGGGCTTTCATCAGAAGAATTTATGTGACAGTAGTAAACTGTACCAACCAGGCTACCAACAAAATCAAAGAAGAGGCAAATGGTATTGTAACAATTGTGAGTCTAGGGACCCAGCACCTAATGCTTACATAGACACAAACGGTACCGTTTACGTGATGAAAAAACCTGAGCAATCATATAGCAGATCACCCACTCCACCTCCTTCTAACGATCATGCAGCATGGCAGGTAGCTCAGAAAACACCACCACAACCAGAGTTTCGACCACAGTACATACCTGTATCAAATAACAAAACCACACATTTTCATACATCAAATTCAGAAAATCTTCCACAGACTGCTGATCAGTCACAACCAGCACAATCAGCAGTTCAGTTTACTAGTAATAGTTACTTTGCGAGGAATACACCTTTGAACCCCAATGCATCTATTTACCCATTAATAAATCTGCGTAGTCGAAACTAGAATTCATCAAATTGTGGTAAACATAGGCAGAGTGAAATTTTGGAATTAGAGAGAATCTGTCATGTAAGTCTTCAGCACTAACCGCTGTGCTGAGTTACTAACACCCCTAGTTCTACCAAAGCTACCAATGTGTATACCAAAAGAGGATCCCAGTAAGTTACAGCAAGAAATGTTCAGTTTAGTCCAGTCATGTCTGTATATGGCAGCTGAAACTTGAAGAAGACATCAAAAGTTGAGCAAGAAGTACAATTTTGCTATAGGAGAGTTAGTTTTACATGGTACAAATCCCGTCAGTTCCTTCTAGGAGAAAGTAACAAAGAAATTATTTCTAGTTTTTTTCAGGCCCTTTCAGAATAAAAGCCATTGTGCAAAATAACTGCTACGAGTTAGAACATCTGGACGGAAGACCTGCTGGAAAATTTAACTTGACACAACTGAAACCATACGTGAAGCTTTGTGTGTGCGACTGCACTATGCCAGGCAATAACTGACTGAGAAGATGCAGTCAGAAGAGAGAGAGATCAGCATAATTTGTTCTTCAATCCTATTTCCTGCCTTCTTGAAACGTTCCTGCTAGCTACATAAATGTGTATGGCTACTATACAACTTCCAGGAAGTGGACACCTGAATTTGAACATAGACAAGGCTACCACCACAATTATTTACAAGGAATATTTGTACTGTGTATTATATTTTATCATTTGTTTCAGAGACCTTGTCTAGACACTTACTATACTGAAGTTACTTTGATTCCAAACTACTATGTAAAACTCTTTTTTCATTTTTGTTAATCTACTAACATTTCAAATGTGCAAAGTTTGTTGTTAAGCCTGATAAGAATGTTAACTTTTGTTGTTTTGCTATCAGCCACCTGTTCTATGGTAAACAAAACCATGTGTTTTAACAGGATTGCTGTTCTCCCAGTTCACATACTATTCACAGTAGAAACAGCAGGAGGGGCTGTCTGTAATAGTAATATTACAGATTGCTATATTTAGTGTTGAAATTAATTAAAGCCTACTTTAGGCATGTCTATTATGTTAAGCCTCACCCAAATACAACTAATATTTGTAATTATAATTTAAATTTAACTATGGTTAACTGCACACACATAATTTCATTTTGCTTCTATGTCATAGAAACAATATTTTATGTTTGTTCCAGTATAGTGTTATGTACTATCACAAAATAATTAAGTTCTCTGTGCTTAGTAATATTTTATCCTAGCTCTTTTTTTTATATGTACTTTGGAGAATTTGGTACGAAATTTTGAAAGTATGTATAGGCTTTGTTAGAAGCTTCTCTCCAAGAATTTTCACCATTTTGCAGCAGTCTTGATTTTCTGTGATAAAATGTAATTGTACGACTGCCATCCTACACTAGGAACATGATAGAGACACTTGCTTAGGCGATATTTGGTACGTCGGCATGTAAGAAGAGGCCACACCTGTGCCAGCTAATTATAATTTTTTAGTGAAATTAAGCCTTCCCTGCTGCATCACGAAGTCGCCAATGCCATGGAAATATGTAAGCCAGCTATCAGTCAATGTAAATTAACTGCTCCCGTAGATTTTTTTTTGTCCTGCATGAGTGTCTAAATTATTTTTTTATAATGTTGACACAAAAGCCATATTTATTAAACTAAATGAAGCAGTGAATTTTTTTTTTTCTCTTTCGTGTTTGATAAACCCAGAGGTTTAAATACTGAGAAGTCTCATTTTGCTGGTGCTTTGAACATTAAACAAAAAAAAAATGTACTCTTAATTTGACAGTAAAATTTTTTTGTCTGTTGTGAAAGAGAGAAATGGGTGAGGCTAGGAACTAGCTAATAAGGTAAAGTAAGTTTTGTCTTACACACATTTTTCCGAAAAGTTTCCACCCATAAAAATACATAGTTTAAAATTAAATTTGTATACATCATGAAGTTGTCAAAATTTAACTTACTTATTTGCGTACATCAGTACAAGGGTGAATTACATCACAAGGTTTGCAGCTGGGTGGGTGCATAAGTGGATGGATGCAATGCATAAGTTTTAGCTGTATTGAATCATATTGTGCGATACAAACGACCCACACCTAAAATGCAAACATGATTTTGAATTGCAAATTGCTACACAGGTGTTTTTGTAAGTTTTTTATGAGCAATTTAAGATCACTGTAATTTTATATTTTATTACTTGTAATATATACATATATGAAGCTTAAACAGAAATAAAAACAAAATAATGTATGGACAAACTGTTAGTCACAAATCTAAAACTATGTTCCAATACTCCATTTTGACTCGTGTTGATCAATATGTGCCGAGATACTATACAAACAAAATAAATGTTTCAAAGAGGTGTTTGCAAAATGCAGACTTGCCAAGTTTTCAAAAAGAGAATAAGTAAAACACCTACTAGATGTTAAATTTTAGTGTAAATTGCACGCTGCAATTTAGTGTCAAAATTCATTACTCTCACGTTTTGACCGGATTCATACAAGTTTACCAAACTTTAAAAAAAAAAAGTCAACAGGTTTACAGTTCCAGGCAGTTGTTGAAACCTTTCTAAATAAGCATACATGTAAACAGACCCATTTAAAATATTTTGCAAAACCATATTGTACTAAAACTTTTTTCCCATTCTTTGAACCTTGTGCCTCTCATAATGCTGTTTAATACCAATGAAATTATTTGAACAGATAAAAAATTGTATTGCACTTACTATAAAGAAAAATATCAGACTATGATAGACAAACACATTAACCGTTATAATGGTTTTTATAATGCTACTATGCCATAAAAATGTGACTATATGTAATTAATTTTGCTGCTGCATTTCCAGTCAAATTTATATCTCAGGTGTTTCTGTTACGTTTATTACAATACGACAGCCCTGCTTTTTGTTCCTAGCTCCGGAAACTTCCTAATTTAATTGACACACATAACCTACAACTATGTAATGAAATAAGCAAGACCAAACAAAAACATAAATAAATATTTTGCACTGGTCATGATGCTACAGGAAAATCAGTTTCACTGCAAAGTACGGGATTTAACGTTTGTTTGAAATAAACTAAGTTACAGATGGTTACGGCATGTTTTATTATTTTATTAGGGGGTAAATACCTTTACAACTCATAAACTTCCCAAATAATAATAAACACGAATTTCACTCAGAGCGAAATTCTTTTAAGTATGCTTCACAGACTTATTTTGCTCCAAATAAGTATATGTTGATTGTATGAATAGGTTAAGCGTCCTTTCAAACACACACCACACATTTTAAACTTCAGACTTTTACACAGGTTAACAGTATCCATATGCGTGATTCGTATTAAAAGAGCTGCAGAATAGTGTTTCATTGTCAAAATCAAAAGCTTCCAAGTTTGAAAAATCTAGTGACTCAGTCGGGAGAGTTCCAAACAAATCCCATGCGTGCTCCGCCATTTTGAAACTGTCTATTGAAGAAAGCCACTGATTGGCTTTCAACTGTAATTCTCTCATTGGTTCGTACGACTTACTCATTGTGACCAACTGTTGAATTCCCACTAAAAACTTACGGCTGTTAGTACACGTTCTTTGAATGAAACCTGATCATAAATGCAGTTTATGTTCGTAGAACTGAGCCAGACAGTTTTTCGCTACTTCTGGCTTTAAAAAAAATGTGCATCTAATCGCGGGACGTCTAAAAATCTGTAGAATTTTATAAGTTCCCATAAAATCGTAAAAGGCCTACCATTTCCGTACATTTTACGGATAAATCATAAAATTTGGCAAGTCTGAAAACGTAACCTGCTGATTAGCCAGACTTTCATGGTCACTTGATTAAGTTTTCTCAATCACCAAAGTTTAATCAGGTTATGTTCAAACAGATTGAAGCAATTAGTTCTTCTTGGACTTGAGAAATATTCATTCAAATCACTTCGCAAATGCCGCAAGTTCAAATCTTACTCTTTCTGGAACCAAGTGACTTTTGCACTTTCTGGAACCAAGTGACTTTTGCAAATGCATATGACATAAATAAAATGTATCTGTGTTGTGTGCAAGTGAATAAGCAATAATAGGGATTTACTAAGTACAAATTATGCTTGAAATTTTTATATGCTGGCAAATTTATGCACGGGTAAATGTCTTCATTACTTACCCAATATAAACAAAACAGTCTGTTGCAGAAATAGTCTGCATCAAGCACGAAACCTATCTTACTTTGGCTGCTTGATTGTTGTAACGGTTTATTGAGGTTATGAAAACAAAACACTAACATGAATGCCACCATGATTGTTGTGTAAGATGACCGATCATACTGACACTACATTATGTCTCTGGTTATTGATAGAGCCTCACTAAATGGAATGAACTTAATTTTATTTAGTCTTGTACTGTAATTGGTTTGAAGGCATCTCACTGGTAGTAGCAAGTGCATTTGCAGGGGAAGCTGTTGGGTTATTAACGCAGATCTGATGCTGGCTACTTCAGCAGAAAGTGTATTTAGCTAGCTTTCCACCTAGAGTGCAATGACATTGTCCGGTCAGGGGATTCATAGGCCCGGCTCACCCACCATGTGAGTAGATGTGTTCAAGTGGAATACCAGAGTGTAACTATAAGGCATTGTTTAAAGTTTTTCCTGAATTACAGTGTAATAGGAATTCAATTTCTGCATTAAAATAATGATGGTGAACAGAACTCAAAACGTCATATTCCAATACGCAGACTACGTTCATAAAGCCAAACAATCAGTGACCAAGTTGAATGATATAACCCCAACTGGACAGTACTTGTAAAATGTTGTTAACAAAATAAAACATTGTTTAAATATTATAAGGTGACTTACACAAGATATCTATTTTTACAGCAACCGTATCAAGTTTAGTGTCAATCAAAAGTTCTTTTGATTTGTAGCATTTTATCTAGGTAACTCCTTGTCATAACTCAGCTATTGAATTTGCCGTTACATATTTGGTGATATTGTTTTGAACTGGGCCTTTCCGGCAATTATGGCGGTGACAGTGTGTCACCGAGCTGAGGTAGGAGGGGAATTTGCAGGGTTAGAATGTGTCACCACACCCTCACCTTCCTATCCAATGATTTTGCACATCAAGTTTACTAATTTATCTAGTCACATATTTTGATAAGAAGAATTTTGCTGCTGATACTTTGCTTATCAATTATGAAGTTGTAAAGTAAATTTAATTGATCTTTATTATATTTTAGATGTGGTTTGAGACCACCGCAAGCTGCTCGACAAGATGCCAGCGCCCCCTAGGCGGAGGTGGTCTCTGGGGAAACTCTTCTATACGCAGCGTGAGAGAATACAAAGGCGATAACTGAAGGGGCTTTGTTTCCCATGTAGAAACGTGGCATCTTCAACCTGTCATTTCTGTTATTTATTTTCCGAGCACTGGCACCCAGACTGCAGCTTTCGCTTCATCGCTTAATTATTTTCTGTATCATGCTGAGTCTTTGTAAAGTAACAGCTCGCTGACACCAAAGAGTGGCAAATGTATAAGTTGTCATTAAGTTAAGGAAAACTACGCACTTCTAACAAATTGTAAAAGTAGGAAATGTACGAGGGAACAAAAGTTTGTTAAATGAAAGCTAGTAGAGCCACGAATGTCTTTGGAATTAATTTGCGACTGCCACCACGTGTTTCCCAAACCCAAAAATTTATCACCCTGAGAAAAAGAGTGTATGCAACGCATGCAATCGCTGAGGTAGACGTTTCTGCGTAGTGGTATCATCACAGTAGTGACATGAGAAAAAATGAAATTCTCCTTGGCCTATGAAAATAATTAGTCTTACTATCAAATACTTATTGCATCTTGCTGTTTGTTGTCAAAACTGTGATGCAGTACCCACAGTGCTTGTTATTTACACAGATAACCAGTATTGTAAATGCCTGAAAATAAACAAATTGTCATCTGTAATGTGGGATTACCGAAGTTCGGCATAAAAATTGCTACAAATAATAAGGGTATAAAAACAAACCCTTTCAAAAGTGGAAAGCATAACTTGATCCATGTAATTTGTGACTGCAGAGTGACTCTCTACTAATAATATTGTTCAGCAAATATACTTTGGTTATACAGTAAAAATTACATAACTCTTCACTTACGAAACTTAAAATCTAAAATTAACTGTTTACTGAATCCTATGGTTCTCAGTCAGGGCCAACTAAGAAAATGCAGCTATTGCTGAAAGTGTAGCAAAAGATGTCACTGAATGTGTAGCAATAGAAACACTTCCAGATTCAGACATTTCTTATAACAAATTTCAGGGGTTCCAATAAAAATTTTTGTTACTGTACAAATGTCAATCATTTATATTTATTAATGAGAAAATATACCCGTACCTGTGAACTCATAACACTGCAAATATACAGGTGGATTTTTTGCTTTTGTTGTCATTTGTCATTAGTCTATCCGTTACAAGGGACCGCGGTGGCCGAACGGTCAGACCTCTTGCCTCCCACCACGGCGATCCGGGTTCGATTTCCAGCGGGGTCGGTCCCCGGATTTTCGCATGTGGTAATCGTGCCGGGTGATGTCGCTGGTCGGTCGGTTTTCTCGGGGATCTCCCGTTTCCCCCACCCTTTCAATCCAGTGCTGCTCCATGCTCACATCATGTCACCCTTCACCAGCATTAAAGACCTCGATGTTGAACGCTGACCAAAATATCGCGCTCTATCCTTTACAAACCTAATGTTTTCTAAATAAATAATTTTTGAAAAGGCTAACCAAATTTTGTAAACTGTTACACAAAACAAAATTTTTACAGCCAACTGCAATTGCTATATAAATAAATTTTTACCTTGGTGGGTGAACATGTGTGTATTGTTGTGTGATGTATGTGTGTGCGTGTGTGGTTTGCGTGTGTGTGGTGTGTATGTGTGTGGTGTGTATGTGTGTGGTGTGTATGTGTGTGGTGTGTATGTGTGTGGTGTGTATGTGTGTGGTGTGTATGTGGTGTGTGTGTGTGAGGGTTTTGTGTGTGTGTGGTATGTGTGTGTGGTGTGTGTGGTATGCGTGTGTGGTGTGCATGTGAGTGTGATGCGTGTGTGGTGTTTGTGTATGTTGTATGTTGTGTGTGATGTGTGTGTGGTGTGTGCTGTGTATATGTGGTGTGTGTGGTGTGTACGTGTGGTGTGTGTATGTGTGGTGTGTGTATGTGTGGTGTGGTGTATGTGTGGTGTGGTGTGTGTATGTGTGGTGTGGTGTGGTTTGTGTGTGGTGTGATGTGTGTGCATGTATGTGCTACTTTATTTTGACTGTGTAGTCTTAGTAACATGAAATTAATAACTGCAGTGTCCTACATTAGACTGGATTACTGTTATTACATAATTTCAGATTTTAGGTAAACAATTATCGAAAACTATGAACCTATATAAAATTTTTAAAGTTGTAAAAAGAATAATATTTGAAAAAAAATATTTTAAAAAATCTTACAATTTGGTAGCTATGGGCTTATCCATAGTTACAGCTTGGAATTTTGTGGTCCACGGACAACTTAGCAAACTTGGCCATGTCAGTTATAAATGTTTCTTTAATTTTTAGAAAAAGAAAAAGAAAATTACTACATTTAAGAGTGCCGCCTACCTGTGTGTGAGAGGCTCAAAAGCGACGAAGCAGTAAGGTTGACCTTGAAGCACGCATCAAATGCCGCATCGCCTCAACGAGCCAAGCGCTGAACTAGCGTGCAAGCTTCCCTGTGAACGGTTTTTACTATGGGACACTAAGCGGAGACCATATAATTTTATTGGTGGAAAGTCTGCAACTAATTTCAGTGCAGGTCGCAATCTGAGTTTCACATACATCCGGTTAATACATTTTGAATTAAGGAAGTCTGAAAATACCATTTTTAGCCATGTTGAAGTGCTTAGAAACAGTGTTTTTAATGATCATGGCATCTTAACAATGAGGTTCTGACATTGTCTGAAGTTTGTTTTCTTTTCGTATGTTGGCACAATAAGCACACATGGAATATTTTCATAAAAAAACCTGTTTACGAAAACACTGCAACGCATTTGAAGTGTGGAGTAGGCGGCTGCCTTAAGGCTGAATTCTGTTAGTGGATTGTAACTCAAAGTAAACACAGCTTGTTTCAAAATTATGTACTAAGACTAACATATAAAAATGTCTGACAAACATCTTGTTATCAGAAAAATATTCGTATAACTTTTTAATTAAACGTCAAGTAACAACAGCATACTAATTCAATTCAATACTACTCACCAAGCTTTGAATTTGAGCTGCCACCATTTGAAGAAATATACTCATTCATAGAGTGAATAGAGCTGCCAAAGGAATCTTCCAAATTTCTTTCACTACATGAATAACAAAATAAAATAATTTAATCTTTCATTAAGAGATAACCATCATTCACAAAATTAAAGGAAGCATCACAATTATCTTCAAAAATACATGTTAGAATACAAAAGCTCTCGTGAGTAAAATCAAGAATAGCCTTAACATTTAGTAAAAATTACTGCAACAATAAAACAAACAATTAAAGGAATCTTCCAATTTTTATTCATTATATGAATAGCAAAATAACATAATTTAATCTTTCATTAAGAGAAAACCATCACTCACAAAATTAAAGGAAGCATCACCACCATCTTTAAAAATACATGCTAGAATACAAAAGCTGTCGTGAGTAAAATCTACACTAGACCTAACACATAGCCAAAATTACTGCATAAATTCAACTAACATTTAACTAACATCAAGGCTGTTAAGAAGGGTACTTAAAAAATAAAAAAAACAAAATGAAAACTATACAGTTCTCTCATGTAACACTTTTTACTGCCTAAACATCTAAAAATGTAGTTTAGATAGTACACAGGATGAAAGGAAATTAATAGCCCAAACTTTAGGAGCTGATACCTTAAAAAAATTAAGTAGACTTTCAAAGAAAGTGAATATTAAGGGCCAAATTAGCACTTGAAAATAGAGTACGAAAACAGTATTTTGTCAAAACATCAAAACCAGTTATGAGTTAAAATACGATTTGAGTGGTGTTAAGTATTACTGTGATCTTTAACATTTAATAATTTCAGCCATCTAACCTTCCCCTTTCATGAAACTAATAGGGGTTGCCTCCTTCCTACCAAACAAAATTACGTTGGTGTTACATTTTGTAAACATTACATGTTGTCTATTCTGGCAGTAAGCCATAAGGAACGAAAAAGGTCCTCTTGTCGCAAATGTGTAGAATGTACCGTTTACCAGAAAAATGGACACAACTGCTTTGTGCCTGGTACGTAAGCAAAAAGTACTACACCGGCTAAGAAAACAATTTGTAAAATGCTCTCAGGAAAATGCAACCCATGATGTAGTTGTTGAAGCATGTCGCAATATGCAGTTACATAAGCTAAAAAAACAAAAACTTCCCTATGCGCGGTTCTGTTAATTTCGGCAACAAATTTGGTTTAACAAAATTTACAAAATGTTATTATTTTTGACGACATAAATCTGTGAACTTCATAAACAACAGAACACCCCTTAGAACATTTTGAAAGATTATCAGTATATCATACACGTACTTAGCAAATAAATAAATATTGTATGAAGAATGAACCCTAGGGCACAGAATTCCAAACTGGTTGGTGACATTCTGATTTTTATATTTGTATGAAATAGTGCTAGTTTTGTTGACATGTCAATGGCAACTGTTTAAGTATATAAAAACACACAAAAAAATTTTGTACTTTTTTTTTAATTTCCTCAGTTAAGCAATTTTTTTTTTTAAATCCAAAAGTTTTTAGTAATGCGTTTTTATGTGCGTCAAGCAGTAGCCAGTTACATGTAGTTTCAAACAGTAGACTGTTACATGTAGTTTCAATGTTATTTTTTTTATTTCATTATGTTGTGGACCCAGTGTACTGGTAATGTTGGTATCTGACGTCACCACCTCAACCACGGACGGAGGTGAAGACAAGTGCTGCATTCAGTTTTAGGACAGATCGGGATCAGAACACGTCTGGTATATACATGTACCTGATGACATAATATTCGCGACGAGGAATAACCAACGTGTGTGTGTGGAATGATACTTTGCAAGTATTCAGTAATATTATTTACGAGATATTAGGAACGTTATGGTGGCTGCCTATATCAACTATGGTCATTGTCGCTTGGAGACATGGAAGGAACACTGAGATATTTCAGTTCAGGCTTGAATTGAAAGATCAAATCACGGACCACCAAAAACGTGGTCTGTTAATTGAAATGTTGGATGATCACAGGACTTGAAGGATTCGATTCTACAAAAAAAGTCTTTGTGATTGCAAGTACGACCAGCTTGTTGCAGTTTTGAATATAAATATTGCACCTACAGTCAACTCAATAGTATGATACAGCAAATTTGTAAAGAGACAGCAATTTTTAGGTGAGAATGCAGTTATGTACATGTTTGAATTGAAACGCTTGGCTGCTGTCTGTTGTTTTGAGAGTACGTAACCTACAATTGTTTTAAATTAGTTTGTATGTGGTTTACTAAATGCAAAAGTACAGACTAAATCGTTTTCAGAGAAGGATTTAACTGCTGCAAAGGCCTTGGATATTGTGCAGCTGATTGAACATTCAGTAGCTAATGTGATGGAGGTTAAAAATTTGGGTGTCGAGGACATGCATAAACTTAAAGTTACGAGACCTGGTTGGCAGTACTTATCAAAAAAAAACTTTAGTGCCAGACATAATAAGGTCATGTGTTTTAGATGTGCTAAGATAGAACATACAGCCAAACACTGTAATATTTCTAAAGATCAGTTACGGTGTCAGAAATGTGGCAAAGTTGCACATGTTTCCAAGGTTTGTAAACTGAGGCCTAGAGTAATTTTACAGTCTGGAAATGACGATAATACACATTTTATAGATAGTGTTAGACATACAGAAAAAAAAAGGACATCACTGAAGTAAATCCTGTTGTGGAAACTGGCCTTGTATTAGGTCATAGTTCCAATCCTGCCTTGATTCAACCACTACATTTATCTCCAAGAACGTTATGGTGGACTCTAATGAGTTAATTTTATTATAATGTTGAGTCGTATTATGTTATTCACTTGTTTTTTATATATGAACTATTATCTTTATCTTTGGGCAGTTGTTTGTTTTTGTTTTCATTGTCATGGAAGAACAGTAGCAAATGTATTTGGAACATTAAAAGCAAATATTCAATGTGTGTACTTCTGAATTCCAACAGCTTACTTCATGGAACATTTATTGGTCCTCCAGGCCGAATTGTGAAAGATCTGGCATTTGTTATTCTGTGAGGACTTGTTGAGAGTTGGAAAACAATGGAGAAGCTCTTGATGAAGAAAAGGGTTATAAAATAAAACACCAATGCTAAACTTGCGAGTGGTGACACATGTTCGGAGACATGGTGATTCTAAGGGAAGAGCACATGCAGATCGATCAATGGAGGCTGGGTCGCATCACTAACATCTTCCCAGGCTCGTATCATTGTGTGCGTTCAGTAGCTGTGCAGACTGTTTCCGGAGAAGTTCCGTCAAAATTGTGCCTTTGCCATTCTAGTTTTATAAGTGGCTTGCAGGTTGTATACCTTTAAACAATAGTACGAGTGAAACAATTTCAAGTTTTGGTGGATTGTTTGATTAGCCTGTTCTAAGTTGTCAACTGAAATCAACAATGTGGGCGGAATGTTAAGTCGTATTATGTTATTCATTTGTTTTACTTATATACATTGTTTTCTTTTTCTTTGGGCAGTTATTTGTTTTTATTATCAATGTCAGGGAGGAATAGTAGCAAATGTATTTGGTGCATTAAAAGCAAATATTAATCGTGGGTCATTCCAAATTCCAACAGCTTACTTCATGGAACAATAATGTTATGTCATAAACTTGGTAAACCAGTGGGGCATCTAGACTCTTTTTTTAAATAGACTGCCTCAACCAAATTCCAGTGATGGTTTCCAGACCCAGCTGGTGTGCATCTTCTTGAGGCTAGGGCTGTACATTTCTTGTCACAATGCAAATGCTACAGAAAGTGATAAAGTACTTAAGAAAGTAAAGGGTTATACAAGGTGTTTTAGAACACCACCAACATACTCTGGCTGGTGATTCCTTATGAAAAAATAAGCAGAAATTATGTTTTGTGTCTTTCGCCTTAATTTAATATTAAGACAGTATTGAAAGACTGAATATCAAAATTTAAAATTGTATTTCCCCAAAATATTGGAAACTAAATGAGATAAAATATAACAATGTTTTCCGCAATGTTTATTAATATTATTGGAATCATCAAACCACCAGATAAAATGCTTGATACCTTCCACCCTTATTGAAATAGCAGGGGTGTCTACCCTCTAATTGCATACAACTTTTTTACGTTCCGGATTTTCGAACATTTGAAGATGGTTTATTGAGTAATGAGACTTGTGTAACAAAAAAGGTCCTCTTGTTGCAACTGTCTAGGGCACATCGCCTACGCTCAAAACCGACTGAAGATTCGCGCAGACATACAGAGCCTACATGTTTCAACTGCCTGGGACATACAATTTTCGTTCACAACTGGCTGCAACAATATATACGTAGAATGACAGAAACAAACAGATCCATGACTTTATTAGTATTGCACATGTTCTTTACAGTGTGTCATTGTCCCAGGCCATAAGCCGGGAACGGCCAAGCCCGAATCTGGTTGACAGCCCGTCCAGCGACGCCCTGGTCCAACCCTAACCCCCTGGTGCGCCTGTGTTACCGAGTGTTACTAGTGTAGAGTCAGTAAAAAGCAGAGCAGTGTCCGAGTAAGATTCAAAGTACCGCGTATGCAGCCGGGATAACATAACCAACATCTCCATGACATCACACCACCAAGTAAAAGATCAGCTTGGTGACGTGTTTTGTTTTTAGGGACAAAACTACGAGGCCATCAGCCCTAATTTTATAATGTAGTAATTCTGCACTTACTATTATGAAATTTTAGCTTCAGTCGTGGTCACGCTTAGGTCAATGTGTATTTTTCACCTTCAGTGTTTTGTTGGTTAAGCGTCATGTTTACTTTAGTGGGCAGTGTTTTGTTTTCAATAGAATGCAGGGAGACAACGTAATTGCTATTTAGTTAGCACGTCAAACCCCAGACACCACGCCAACCCACCACACCATTTGAGGTGGTCGCACTAGACCTCATGGGGCCCTACCCCTGTACCAGCAAGGGGAAGCGATTCATTCTGGTGGTGACCAATCTTTTCACACGCTGGGTGGAGGCCTACCCAATGTCGAATACCCGAAGCCGCTCCATTGCCGTGGAGCTCCAGAAGGAATTCTTTCCCCGCTGGGGTTTCCCTCGAGTGCTGCTGACGGACAACGGCACCCAGTTCACAGGCAGTCACTGGAGGAAGTGGTGCCAATCACTGGGGGTTGACCACCACACCACGCCGACATACCACCCCCAAGCCAACCAGACTGAGAGGAGGAATCAGGAACTGAAGGTACAACTCCGCTTGCGGATTGGTCCAGACCACTCCAAGTGGGACCATCACATCGCGGACGCCCTGTTCTGCCTCAGACGGCGGGTCAACGCGGCTACGGGGCAGTTGCCGGCAGCCCTAGTCCAGGGGCGCGACTTGACTCTCCCGGGAGAACCCCCCGCAGACGAACTGGGTGATATGGAGGCCAGACGCGAGTGTCACGATGCCGCCCTCGCTACAGCCCGGGAGCACCAGGAGAGGAATCTCCAGCGAATCACACCACCGACAGCTCGACCACCACCGCCATTGGAACCAGTTATGAGCGTTTACGTGCGCAATCACCTGTTGTCAGCAGGGAGTCGCAACTTCTGTGCCGGGCTAGCCTCAAAGTGGACAGGGCCCCACACCATGCGGCGACGTCTGGGA
The DNA here is from genome assembly GCA_003012365.1 of Medauroidea extradentata. NCBI lineage: Eukaryota > Metazoa > Arthropoda > Insecta > Phasmatodea > Phasmatidae > Medauroidea > Medauroidea extradentata. The sequence continues at coordinate 90,260 of PNEQ01083842.1, read as the reverse complement.
GAGCACGTCTACCTAGTGACAGATGGAGGGCGCCGCCTACGCAAGCTCCACCGAGATGACCTAAGAGAGGCACACGTCACCCCAGCTGAAGAGGAGGAGACAGATGAGCGGCCGACAGCCTCCTCTCCAGCCACCCTAGGAGAGGGAGAGGCGCCCCAGACGTAGCCACGCCGATTCCCTGACTCTGTTTGCAGGCCACCAACCCAGCCAGACGCAATGCCTGACACGCAGGAACGGACACAGCTCAATGTCAGCGTCAAAGTACCCGAGACCTCTGCTGAACCTATCGTGACTGCGCCGGAGGACGAGGAGAAGGAGCCCCCCTGACTGTCAGGGAGGTGTGGGCCCCGTACGTGTCCCTCGAGGATGCGACATGGAGCGTTCACGTGGACGAGCGCGTGGAGGAACCGCGACACCGGAGACGCCGCCGTGCAGTAAGGAGAGCCTCGCCAACGACCGCTAGAGGGACCCACAGCCCACCACCTACGGGAGGGCCTGGTCCTGCGGTCGAGGGGGAGGATATCCCAGCGAGACGATGTCTCCCCCTGTCTGATTTTGAGGGGGAGGCTGACGCCGTCCATGTCGGCAGAGACGAGGCCGCCGACGTCGGGCAGGACCGCGAGAAGAGGCTGCTAGCGCCCGCTCCACGGGACATTGCCCCGGACCGGGGACTGTCAGCAGCCGAGGTACTCGAGCGGAGCAGTCAGCAGACACCTGGCCATCAGGCGAGACCACCCAGACGTAGCCAAACACCTGAGAGCTCAGCGGCCGCACCAGGTCCAAGCAACGCTGACACACGGGGTCCTCGACACAGTCCCCTCATCCCGGGCCGCCACCGACGGGGTCCCTAGAACCTGCGGACCCATCCACGGCCCAGTCGGCATGGATGCTGCACCACGCAAGGGCAGGGCCCAAGAGATCAAGAGGAGGAGGTGGACCTCCGCCAGACCATCGTCTTCGTGGCCAGCGCAGAACATCAGCACGAGCAGGGAGCGGTACGAGCAGGGAGCAGCACGACAGGGAAGGTGAGCCCGAAGACCGCCGACCCAGCAGATTCGGCCTTATCCGAGGGGGGGTGTTTTTTGAAGTCCCAGGCCATAGGCTGGGAACGGCCAAGCCCGAATCTGGTCGACAGCCCCTCCAGCGACGCCCTGGTCCAACCCTAACCCCCTGGTGTGCCTGTGTTACCGAGTGTTACTAATGTAGAGTCAGTGAAAAGCAGAGCAGTGTCCGGGTACGATTCAAAGTGCCGCGTATGCAGCCGGGATTACATAACCAACATCTCCATGACCTCACACCACCAAGTAAAAGATCAGCTTGGTGATATGTATTGTTTTTAGGGACAAAACTACGAGGCCATCAGCCTTAATTTTATAATGTACTAATTCTGCACTTACTATTATGTAATTTTAGCTTCAGTTGTGGTCACGCTTAGGTCAATGTGTATTTTTCACCTTCAGTGTTTTGTTGGTTAAGCGTCATGTTTACTTTAGTGGGCAGTGTTTTGTTTTCATTAGAATGCAGGGAGGCAACGTAATTGCTATTTAGTTAGCAGTGCTTTATTTTGTGACTTCTCAATCAAGTAACGTAAGTAGTATAATTTGTGTTGTCAGTAATTTAATTATGTAATTTTAAACATTGTCACATCGTTCCATCCCTCATTATGTTTGTGTAAGTTTTAGGTAGCTAAGCTAACTGTACTTGAACGGCTGTTGGCAATGTGCCGCAGCGACGCCTTGTTCCCCCCAGTCGATTGTCTAGCGGCCACGAGGTAGGACGGACGGTCCTGGGGAGTGTTTTTCAACCTTTGTTCATTTGATTCGCCAGTGCTGTTTGTCTCAATTAATATACTTAATGTTTTTTTTTTTTGTTTTAGACCTACGGACCGCATAACTTCCTCAGTACTCAAGAGTGTATTTTTGTCGTACTAGTGTGTCTGTGTGCGTGACCACGTGGTAGGTAGGGTGTACTTATCTTCAGTGAATAAACCATGTGTTTTTGTTCAAACTAACCACCAAGTGTTCTTTGTATCTGTTAAGTAAAGCAACTGACTACTTTATAGTCCTAGGGTGTGGGCAGTGAGGTGCAGCCCAAAATCGCACACTCAGTTTTCTCAGGGTCCTCCCCCAAACTCCCCTTGTTTCATCTGGTAATTGTGTAATCGCCGAGGGAGGCAAGTGATGCCTGCCGAACCATCGCACGACCCTGAGAACAGAGTCCTGCCCTGGCCGGGAAATCGCCAGGTGGCACCCTTTACAGACCCATCAATATCAGTGTAATCTTCAGAGTAACTTCATTAATATCACCTCACCCCTCTCAGAAGGCGATAAGTGAATGTTCGCCAATGTCTATGAGCTGAGCACATCACATGCATGTTTTCAGCATTGCCTATGCTGCTTACAAAACCAACACTATTTCATACAAGTATAACATTACAATTATTCCCCACCTAAACACCCCTAACCAACAAAATTTGTACCTTAATCTACTTCAGAATGGATGGCTATGAAACCAACAATAATAGAGTGGTCAAGTGACCTGATAAGCTTACAACAAATATGTGAGAACTGAAAGACCACAGTTTCACCTAATCCACCAATTATTAAGAATTTTATACTATTCTGCATTTCTAAACTATTAAAACAAATTTTTTGACCAGAGTACTGCTCCATTCCCAGGACACTTTAATTTTCAAATAAGAAGGCATGAATAACAAATTAAAATGGGTAAATAACAAACAAATGTTTCTTTAAAATATAATTACCATTACTGTTGCAATTAGGATATCTATCATCTAGATGGTATATAGCTAGAATACTGGGATATAACAGCAAATAAACTTGGGCCTGAGTCAGGTACAATGCATAATAATGACACTGAAATAAGGCTGGAAGATATGTTTATACTTTGGATATTTATTATATTGCTTCATAGAAAATAAAATGAAAATTTTAACAAAATTAATTTATTTATATATAATGTATTTACTTTAATGAAGTATTCTTTTAAACAATTTAAAACTATGATGTGCTATTAAAATTACAGTGTTGATACACAGATAATAAAATATAAATGTCCATCAGAGTGAAGCAAAATAAATACAGAAATCCCCCTATAGTCAAAATATTAAACTGCTACCTAAGGCAATGTTCCAATGTTGTAATTTATTACTGTCAAAATATTAACTTTTGATGCCACTATAATATTACATGTTAAAATAACTGGAGTTATACACATGATTTCAGACAGTCATGTCATTCTGGGATTGGAAGTGGACATAAAATGTAAAAATATTTATATTTAAACAGGAGGTTGGAAAAAATTAGTTGCATTACTAGAGAACATGGGAGTATTTCGGTATGTAAAGGTGTGTAACATAATTTTATAACACGCGGTGGGCACTTGTAATGTTACACACTAGCAGAGGAACTATTCATTTCCAATGTGCAAAAGTTGTTATAATTAATGTTTACTATCAGTTATAGAGCACTGTAACATGTATTTGAAGACATATTTATATATTGGAAAAGCACTAGACATATTAAGTAATACAGTGATGCAACTAAATAAAAAATTATTACTACAGTGAAATTTCACAAAGAAACAATAAATATGAACCTATAAGTCCTCGATTTCTGTTGGTCTGGAGTAACATGGTTCTAATGTACCAAAGATTCAGTTAAAGTCATCGCAGATTCAGACTGTCTTTTACTGCCTGTATTTATGGTTTAAATTTAAAATATAAAGTACAATTATGAGTTATGCAAAATGAAAGTGTAATTTCAACCAATGAATAAGTTTGTAATGCAGACACGTCTGATGAAATCAATGACTTGGAAATCTGTATAGAAGACAAGGCCCTGACTGGCGAAATACTTGGGAAGTTGGCACTATGTGTGTTAGAGAATAATGGCTTGCCTAAGAACGACTGTGTAGGTATTGCAACAGATGGTTGCATTACAATGACTTCGGAAGCAAAAGGAGCTGTATCTGAAACGTTAAAGCAGTTTTCCCATACAGTATGGTGCCACTGTCAAAACTGCGCATTAAACCTGTCCATTGCAAATCTTCCAGAGTCACTCAGGTGACAAATTGCATAGGAGTTATGAAATCTGGCATAGATTTCTTTAGTGCATCATCAAAGAGAAACTGCGTTTTGAAGAAAATGGTTGGGAAGCAACTTGTTGGACTATGTGAAACAAGATGGATTGAGAGACAAGAGAGTGTTTTGCAAAAATTGATCCTGCACTCATTCGAGTGACAGATAGTGGAGAAGCGGAAGGTGCTTCCAACGCTTATATACACTTCACGTGGCACTGATGGATAGTTCGTTCATTGTAACTTTGGTTTGTCTAGCAGATATTTTATCTCTCACCCTACCTCTTAGTCGCCTCTTCCAAGCAAAATGTCTAGATGTTCAAACTGCAAAAAATTCTCTTAAGTGACACTCTCCATGTCTTAGAAGGGAAAAGGCAAAACTGTAAGGAAGTATTCCACAGCCTATTCATAGAAGCTGACGAACTAGCATCATACTTGGGCAGTAATTTATCAATTCCCATAAAAACAGCAGTGCAAACGAAGAGAGACAATTACGGTACTAACGTAGAAACCATTAACCTTTATAATTTGGCAGTGTTGATTCCGTCCCAAGCTATTCACAAAGACTCACTCAAAGAAAATGTTACTATAGTTAACGAAATTGCAGTAAACTACACATTTGCTTTAGATGTTTGTTCACCAATTCAGATTCTTCAGAGTGAATACCAACTGTGGATGCAGAAGTGGACAAGAGAAAGATGCGAAGCAAAAGAGTACCTTCCACAGCTATAGAAGCATAGAATACTTGCGATAAAGACATTTATCCATGCATTAATACTCTTCTGACCATTTTGTGCTCTCTTCCAATAAGTGTTGCTACAGCCAAGAGGTCATTTAGTACCCTTTGATTAGTGAAAGATTGGCAGCGAATGATGATACAACAAGATCGACTGACAGGCTTAGCCTTGATGTACATTCATCGTGAAATTGTGCAAAAACTAAATTTGCAAAAAGTGATTGATAGGTTCGTTAAAAAGAACCAATGAAAAATTAAGCTTTATGTCTGAAGTATACATGTTTCTCCATAATGTCGTAATTTCTCTTTAAGGATGCATTATTTAATGTCTTAGTATATCAGAATTTGCTATAACTTCACAAAGTTATTTGCCATTTGCCAGCTCTGCATTTTTAAACATTGTATACTGCGAGTGAGACATCTGCAGATCAGAAATTTTTTTTGCATAGTGCATAACATATACAGACTGGTTCATTATCATATCTAGTTGAATTAATATGTCCATTAGTTGTTAAAGGTCCAGCATTATTGTCGTACTTTATTTAGTCAATAAATAGTATGCCATGTTTTTTTATTTTATTATATTGTAAATAGGCTATTAAGTACATTGTTTCTTTGTACATATTTTTTGTCAGTAATGTGTACAGTATTTCAAAATATTGTACTAAAATATGTGTGTTTCTCTGTCACAAATTCAGTAAATTCTTAATTTCCAAAAAATATTTTACCGAATTTCCCAGCTCATTAAAGGAATCTAATTTTTTGCAATTCTTTAAGAAACACTCACAAGTCACAATTCATTACTGCAGTTCGCAGAATTTTTTACAACTTGTTTCTGTTATTTATTCAATAGTATTACTTTTACTTTTTTGTGTCAGCCTACATTATAAACAGAGGGCTTTATATTTAAAAAGAACCATTCAATTTTCATTGTATTATGTCATTTCTATGTTTTTTTCTCTTCGCTCACGAGGAAAAAAATGTACTGTATATGTATTGTAATGTACTGTGCTGCATGTACTGTAGATAATATTGAGTGCAAAACAGAGAAACATTTCTTTAGAAAACTTCTCGAATGCTGTTTGTGCAAGTGTGCATTACACAACTCTCTCCTACACTGCACTGCTTGTGTACATACACATTTTTTTATCACAACACTAAGAATTTAATATTTTTAACATATTTTACCCTTAAAAATAAAGTAATTTCTTAAAATGGTATACAGGCATCCCCCGACTTACATAAGGGTTATACGTTCTTACGTCGCTTACGTAAGTCGAATTTGAGTTGAACTTATGGTGCGTGTGTGTGGAAGTGTCATATTTTCCGTATATATATTCGTTATAAGTAGTTTTGACGAGACTTGTTCCAAGTTTTTTCGGCTGGTTCCGTAGTAATTATATTGTGTGCCCTCTCACACAGTTACTTTTAATGTAAATATAACGAATATATACAGAAAATATGTACGAGGTATCGGCACACTTTTCCCTTTAAATTCTATATACTTCTAAATAAATTAATGGGAATAATTGTACCTATAATACTACTGTAAAGAATACGTTTGAATAATATGAAGGCCTTCGTTTTGATGTAATAATACATGTACTAATCACGTAAATACAAATTTGTTGCATGAAACGAAACAAATAAACTCGTGCAACTGGTACCTAACTTATTGTCCAAAAAAAATATGTAAACAAATCTGCACGTAATTGTATATTTTAATTCCAACGCACGCCGTTTTATATTAAAAATATCCGTATTTAATTACATGAGAACAAATTCGTTAAATCAAATAAAAAAAAATTATGCATGCAACTGTTATCTAACTTTTTGTACACAAAATATAAGCCTATCTACACTGTAACATGTTTTAACTCAGACGCGCAATAACTTTTATGTTACTAAAATGTCTGTGTAGTTAATCACATAAGAACAAATTTGTTTCATCAAACTAAAAAACAATTAAAAACACATGCAACAGCTATCTAACTTACTGTTCAAAACATATTTAAACTTACCTACACGTTAATTTTTAACTATGAGGCACACCAGAAGATAGATGGACATCAAACACATTTCTAAAAAAAATACACTTTCAATTCAATTTGTGTTCACGGTCACTGCATGTTTGTTTACACTGGAACACGGGAAAGAAGGAAGTCCCGTCAGGCTGGTGGCTGCCTGCTAGTCTGTAGTCTCCTTCTGTCTCTCTCGCACTGATGGTAGGGGGCAGGCTAAGGCGAAGGGGAAGTGTCTACACTTGTAGGGGATGGTGGTAGACCGAAAGCTTTCTGTGCGGAGACTTCTACCTGTCTCTCCCCAGACGTAGAAGGTTAAGGGTCATCGGGATCATCTGCGATGTTCTGTCAACGGCATTTCACAAACTTGTCAATAGTTGACCCTGTTGTCACACGTTTTTTGTTCATAAATGGCTTTGTAGCTTGACACGTCAACGTACATTCCAAACCGTTCACTATCTGCATTCATGACTTCTAATTTTAATAGTGCAGTGTATAACAAATTAAAAACTTCCGCCAATCCCTTCTTTGTAAATTTCTTTTCTTCAGCCGGTGGTGACTCGGTTGAATTTTTTTCTTCCGATTTTCGGAATTCTTCCAACTGAATCAGATCTTCATTAGTGAGCTCTTCATCGTGACACGCGAGAAGATCATTAATGTCACTTGCATCCACATCAAGTTCTAACTATTTTGCTAGCTCAACACACATTTCCGTTGCCTGCTGAAAATGTCCCAACTCACAGTTTGTCTCGGTTGTCTGATTTTCTTCAGTGAAACCCTTGAAGTCGCCAACCAGTTCAGGGCACAGTTTCTTCCACACACAATGTAGGGTGGTCTGAATTACTTCATCCCATGATGCCGCAACATTCTTGATAGCATCAAGAATGTTGTAACCCTTCCAGAAGTCATGCAGGGAAATACCTTCGCTGCTGTCAATGGCTTTAATTGCCTGGGAAAAAGTACATCGCAAGTAATATGCCTTTAGTGTCCCAATGGCTCCCTGATCCATGGGCTGCAGGAGACATGCGGTTCGTGGAGGCAAGTAAACAACTTTCACGTCAGGATGAAAGTCATCCAATTCTTCAGGGTAGCCAGGTGCATTGTCCAAAATAAGAATCACTTTAAATGGAATCTCTTTCCTGGTGCAATATTCCTTCACCTCAGGAACAACATTATTACTGAACCATTCTCCAAACAGTGCACGTGTAGCCCAAGCCTTGGTGTTGGATTTCCAGATTATGGGCAGTTTGCTGGGGTCAGTTTTTTTGAAAGCCCGGGGCCTCTGGGAATGGTGGACTGCAAGTGGTTTGAGTTTCATGTCTCCGGAAATGTTACCACCGACCATAATAGTAATACGATCCTTTCCAACCTTGAATCCAGGCATTGATTTTTCCTCTTTTGAAATAAATGATCGTTCTGGCATCCGCTTCCAAAACAGGGCTGTCTCATCAACATTAAAAATTTGTTCAGGCAAATATCCCCCTTCCTCAATGGTTTCTGCGAGAAGTTCAGGAAAATCACTTGCTGCATTCGCATCTGCACTTGTGGCATCGCCCGTGATCTTGATGTTGTGAAGATTTGTTCGATTCTTAAATCGTTCAAACCACCTGGCACTAGCTTTAAATGCGCACTCCATGTTTGATTTCCCATCTCGCTTTACTAAATCTTTATGCAAAGATCTTACCTTCCCTGGATAATCAGGAAACTAAGTGGTATCCATTTTTGCATCATATCTTCTACCCAGTTAGACAACAGTTTCTCCATCTTAGAAATCGTGCCCAGCCTCTTCTCTGTAATTATGGTGGTGTTCAATGTGATGGCACCTTTCGTACTTTCGACAATATGCTTTCTGTCCTTCATGATTGTATTTATGGTTGAAAAAGGCTGTTCTATTTCACGAGCGATTGCCAAAAGTGCTGTGTTGTCTTCATACATTTAAATAATTTTCAGTTTCTCTTCTAAAGTTATTGCAGCCCATTTAATTTTTTACCGCCTTTTCCGAACTTTTGTTCCTACATTTTGATAGCATGCTGTCAGCGACTACCGTACAGCACGAGATAACAAGCGCTACTGCAGCATTTGTCACTGCATACTCATCACGCACAAAGGTGATGCTGTGTTTGTGCTGTGTGCAATAGTGGCAGTCATGTACGTGCCTCGCTTCCTGTCTCGGCACCGCACGAACACAGAGAAGTTACAGTCGCAGATGCGCAGTTATGTGTTCTAATCCTATTCAGAGAAAGAGAGAGATCTGCATGGCTCGTAAAAGCCATGGAATGCTATGGAATAGTGTAGTGGTGAAATTATGAAGTTAGGGAACACTGCAAGCAGTAAGCAATTTTTTTTTTAGCATTGGAAATTTTTTACATATCTACGAATTTAAGTAAGTCACAGGTTACGTAACTCTGGGGATGACTGTATTAAACTTTTTTGGTTCATAAAAACCTTGAAAAGCACCATTTTACACGATTTTTAACTTATAGTTGTGAAACATAGAAAGGAATATTTAAAAGAGAACTGAAAAATAGAAAGTTGGGCAATTTTCTCATGGAAATTATGAATAAAAGGAAGTTTGCAAAAGATGTTACGAAAATGTGTTGAATTGGAATTCCAAGTCAAGCTGTAGAAATATGGTTACAAATTAAAAATGCCATGTGTTCATAAAAAGGATTCATTGTGCACGTATGTTTCTTCTAGTAACACAGCTTTTTTTCTCCTTGAAAAGATGTAGGATGTCTTACTATCACAACTGAGTCTTCACTTCCATTAGAATATGAGGATTCCATTATTCAACAACTTTGTGCGTCACACATCTGGCAATATTTATGACATAAAATTATTCATCATAATATTGAAACTGATAAATTTCAGTGCTAATAATCAGTCCAAAATATTAAGAGTCTGAAGTTTACGAAACACAATTGATTTTGAACTCGTAATATTACTCATTAGGAGTCATACATTACCACATACATTTTTACATTATTAATTTTATGAAACAGGTTTTAAAACTAGCAGCTAATTTTATTACTCCTCTCTCCTAATAAGAAGACTTAATAAGTTTTATGAAACAGACCCCAGTTCATAATTTCTCCATGTGATTGTAGCAGTATATCATAAAAAAAACTATCAGTGTAACATAATGTTCATGGTTGCACATTTTAATTGAAGAATCCATTATAGCTATGGTATAGACCCTAAAATAAATTAAAAACAAAAGGAGTTCTGAGCTATTGTAACATTTGCTAGTAGACTGTGTTTGTTATTTTTACACAAATTTTCAATTTTTATTTTTAAATGAAATTTTGATATTTCCGTTATGCAAGAAAATTAAAATGGTTGAAAAAATGTATGATTTGTGATTAGTATGTAAAAATTTTCTGTTCTTATTAATTTTTACAGTTGAGTACATAAATAGGTACTTACGTAAGAACATTAATACAGTACATAAAACATCACAAAATATCTGTCTTAAAGCAAAGCTGTTATTGTACAGAATTTAAGAAGTATGTTACATATATTGTCACCCATGTTTTCACTTTCACTGCTGGTATCATTATGTAAATGTAGGTTCAGGTATCGGTATCTGTGATTATCGGTTAAGGTGCAGGTATTGGTATCGGAATAGGTACATGTAAAATGTGGTATTGGTGCATCCCTAAAAAAGTCTGTGTATGGTTTACGATACAATGTTTCAGAAGCAATCAGCGCTGTGACTGGTATGTCTAAATTAACCGTAAAAAGGATTTTGGCTTAGGGGGAAACACCGAAAAAGGTTTCCATTTTTCAACACCTATGGCAGGGACGTGCCAATGTTTCTGAGAGTTAGCATGGGGGAGGGGGTGGGAAATTACCATAAAAAATTCTCTTTCGCATTGCCATGTGATTTAACACTATGGGTGTGATTGTCTACATTTTACCTTACTGTAAACAAACCAATGTCATTCTGAAGTATTAATGTGCGAGGAAAGGAGAAAATTTTGGAAAATAAAATGAAGGGAGGAGCGACATTGTCCGGCACAATTCCCACTAGTGAAAATCCGGGGACCTACTCCGCAGAGAAACAAGCTGGAACAGCTATGGTGGGAAGCGAGAGGTCTAACCCCTCAACCACCGTGCCCCAGTGTGGGTGGGATACACATAATCACCCCCTTAAGTTTACTTAAGGAGGACCCCCTTCAAGGCATGACCCTGAGCTACGGGTAATAAATTAGACTGCCAAAATAAGTTTATAAAACTATGATTTTACAAATAGTGCCGTTAGAAAGAAAATGTACTAGTTTTAAGATGTCAGAGAAATAGTGTCCACTTTAAATGAATTAAACAAAGGAATGGTGGGGTTTTGAACTGCAGAACTTTTGAAAAAACTGCTAGAGAGACCAGGATTTCGTTGGAAGACGTATTAGTCAAAAGAAAAATAGAGCTGGTAAGGGCCACCAGTCGGCCAAATCGAACACAGCCAAAGCTTTTATGAAAGAGACTATCATACGAAAACTTATTTTAAGCTACAAAGAAGGTGTAATTTTAACACAGCCCTTTGATTTTTGTTGTTTTCACGAAAACGTTTTCCAACTGTTGAAAACAGCGAGTGGCTGGGGAAGGGGGGGGGCACAATTAGCAGGAATGCCACAGGCCCGTTGTCCTAGAGTCTGAGAAAAATTTTTTAACATTTTAATTTACAGCCGTAAAGTTCGTCTATATTAACAGTGATACTATGTCTATTGTTCTGTAAGATGTAATTTATGGTAACAAATTTACAATAATTTGAGACATGGTCAGCAAATATTTTGTCTTAAAAATGTTATTCAGGCATTAGAGGCCACAAACAACCATCTGCTCCACACCCCCAGAAACCCGCTATGTACCTGCTGATAGCATGCTGTTGTGTAAACTTTATTTGTGTAAATATGTTTTGAGTGTGATTTGAGCAATGGTGTATGACGAAATGGTTTCCATACATTACTACATTTTGCAGTCTCTGTGTTACATCAGCATCACATTCGTGTAAATCAGGCTGATGTTCAGTCACCTTGGTTTTGAGGGGAGGTGTCGGCATGGTCGCATGATTCCCTCCAAGCACTGGAGGTTTGGAAAGGGGAAGGCCAACCTGCGCACAGCCATAATGTACAAAGTTCAGATTTAACGTGTCGCACTATAGCAGTGTAAGACAGTAAGCAGAGCTAGTTGCTCAACTATGTTTTGATGTGTCTGGACAAGAACGACTGTCGTGTCTAATTGAAATTTATAACACAGTTGTTGTACGTGCACGTTAAAGATTGTGTGTTTTTTTCTAATTAAATGGCATCTGCAACAGGACAGAAAAGAAAAAGAATTGAAATGGACAGGACGTCCAGTTCTACGAACATTTGTCAGGTGGTGAAATATCCTGCTAAGGATAAAGACTAGGAGTGCCTAAAAGAAGACTAGCAGTGCTTAAAGAGGAATCTCTGTTTAAATTGCGCGCAGTGAGTGAGTGCTCCCGTGAACCTGTGGTGTTTTCCCCCCCTCCGCCCTGCTTGGAGACTCCAACTTTGTTGATCTTCGGCCTCCGTCTGCCGTTTCCGTGCCTCCCCACCCTTCCTCCCCTCTTCCGGCTGTCTGCCGGGTCGAGTGTGCTAGTTCGAGTGAGTCGTCACTCGTGCTCCATCCAACGTGTTGCTCTGATCTTCTCGTGGCCAACATGGCACAAATGTTTCACCTGTTTGTTCTTGGTAAGTTTTAGTTACATTTGTTTTAGTTTATTCCTCAGTTTATTTCTTGCATTCAATATCTCGTTAATTCTGCTTGCTCTATGCCCTTTTGGCTGCGAGGGGATTGTTTCCCTTTGAACCTTTGCCATTCGACTCAACCACTGTGTTTGATGTATTAATGAATGTCAAATGAACGTTTATGTACGGAATGCCGTTGCGCATCATAGCATCATAATTTATACTTGCCAGCTGTAATTATTGTTAGTAAATGTACTTGAATTTGAGCATGTTGATCTATACTAATTATTAGAGGTACAGTTGCCCCGTCCCGTGAACAGTGGCGTTGCCAGAGTTTGTGCAGTGGGGGGTGATAGGGATTATGGGCCCTGAAGGGCGTGTCGCGGTTGACGTGTCCGTGTGATACTGGCATACAGCACTTATGTTGTTAGTTTGTTATAATTGAGCGCTGTACGTCTGAGTGAGACGGGCTCAGAATAAGGTTAACATAAGCAAACAATATAACTTATAGAAAAGTTTACAGGCCAGTGTTTCGGTAGCAAAGTTGTGTGCCGATTATGGTGTCAATAAACTAACTGTGTCAGACATTCGTAAAGCAAAAGACAAGTTGAAGAGTTATGTGTTGAAATATGATGTTGAACCAAAAGGTAAAAAAGAAAGTGACGCTGTTAGAGCCATGAAACACATGAAACTTGATACGGCATCTTCGCATGACGAGGCAGTGTTTAAGTGGTATGTTCAACAACACTCATGTGGTGTAAATGTGCGAGGTGTAGGGACAAAATCTGCTGCGGACAAACTAGCGCAACACATACATTTCTCATGTTCAGCATATCCGTCCCTTCCCTTTCAGAAAGAGTCTCAACCATGGCGGCTAGATTATTATCTTACAGACACGCAATACTGTGTCGGGAAGCAAACAGCGGTAGTTAAGCTGGAAATTTTTTATTTCTGTTATATATTTAGTCAATAAACCCTTTACTGTGAAATACAAAACAGTAGCTCAAGTTCACGTGTCACATGCTACCATGCAACGTAACATGAAACCACGCTGATAGCAAACCTATTTCTCCTTTTTTCCCTCTCCTTCTACTCTACCCCCGCCCTCTACCCTTGGTTATCTCAATGAACGGACAAAGGCGCATGCTTATCTTTGACAGCAATTATTCATGGTGAAGTAAATACTAATGATTTAGAATGATACTAGTCTAGTATCAATAATAACCCATTAATTAATAATGAATGTTAACAAATGAAGTATCGAGGATAATGAGCTGATGTAAAAATTTTGTTTGGCTTCAAAAATTAGTAGTATGAATAATATTTACAAAGAATGTTATTTTTGTGATGTGAAATGAAACCAATGTTTACAGGCAACATTATATATTTGGTAGCAAATTTTAGCAATTTACAGAGAAAGAGTAATGTAATGAATCTTGTTTTTTTATATATATATAAATATATTGAAACTCCAAGGATTTTAATTTTGAAATAATTTATACATTTCAAACAATTACAAGTGAAATGGGCGTAAAGAAATTAAAACATATATTTTAACAAATAAGTTTGAAGGAAACATACTTGGAATTTAAGCGAGTTATTTGCATTTTTAATTAGTTGGCCACAGAATTATTGAGGTTGGAAAATGTTAATAATGTGAAATAATTTGTTTTCATTGTAGGGAAAAAGTTCATTCAAGGTTGAATTTTTTCATTGAGGTGTTGGTGATGGTGGAACTAATTTGTAATATAAAATAACTTTTTTTTAGGCAAGTAAAGAGGTGAGAGGTGTTTGCTGAAGATGACTAAGGGAGTGTGATTTTATGTTTATGGAAGTTATGGGGTGGTGCAAAATTAAGGTGTTTTGTAGTGGAGCGTGCATCTCGTCCATAATTTGGATTTTCTCACTGACCCAAGAGGTTTTGGGCAGTTGAGGTTTAGGGTTTTTTTACTGCTTGCCCAAGAGGTTTAGGGCAGCCAAGTTTTAAATGTGTTGTTGGTGACTGGCTGAGGATAGGCCATATAATCAAGTGTTAATGATTGTATTGTATGTGTTGTACCTTTGTCATCTGATGCCACAAAGATTACAGAGACATCTAGAATGTAAGTTTGTTTATTAATGTGACCAATGTTTCAGTTCATTTGTAAAACAAATAAAATTGAAAAAAAAATAATATATAATAAAAATAATCAAGAGTGTAAATAGAAAAAATATTTTAAACACTTTCAAACACCTAGGGTTTGGACAATTTTTTTTTATGCAACAAAAAAATTGATAAGTTGAAGAAAATTTTATGTGAACTGTTTTGAGAATAATGATGGTTTGTTGTTTTGTAATTTTAATCTGGTGTATTTTACAAGTGAACAATTGTCATCTTTACATTTTGAAACTACTCAGGAAGAATGTTCATTTTTTTCTGGGAGGAAGCAATGCTGCAGGCCTAAGGTATATCAGTCTATTTAAATGTTTTAGAGCCTGGTATACTATTGGCCGACACTGTAGTTGTGTACTAGTGTTGGTGGGAGGCCTGTAAGACGGTCATGTATGTTTTATTAGGCAACAAGAGGGCCAAGCCTGTGATTGACTAGCTGAGTAATGCACAGTAGTGGTCACAGGGTCAGGCAAAAAAAACCATTGCCAAGCACGAGAAAAGTCACACCTTGGCTGATGACGGCCGCGCGAACGGGTTGCAGCCCAAATATCACATGGTTGAATAAGGAGTGGCAAACTTACCATGAGTGGCAGCACCAGAGCCTTAATTTTATTTATGTTTTCAATTGTTTAAGGTTGTGTTTAGTTTCGGACTTAACTTCGTTCTTTTACATTGTTTTTCTGCCCATCGTGTGTAGACCATTTGGTGCGAAATGCAGAGGAATTCATCTTCATAAATACAGGTCATGTGCTGATTTTGTTTTTTTCCCATCCAGACGTGACTTTTCCTGGATATACACTTGTGACTGGAGGAATACTTATTTTTTTTTGTATGAGTGATGGTGAACTATCGGGGAATTAAAAATTAAATAGAAATCAAATCTTTCATTTCAATGTCTAACACAAATAGTCCCGTATCCATTGAGTGATACTAAATACCGTCTGAGCTTCTTATGATAAATAGAAGAATTGCGCTTCAGCTAAGAGGGGCATGACTGAATGACCTGTTGCTACACAACTCAGTCGCGGAGCCTAAGTTATTTCGACAGAGATAACCAACAACGACAATGTGACACTCTCTTAAAAACTGTGACAATTATCAGTAGGAAATTTTTTTTTTATATAAAAATTAATCTGTTATATTATTTTCCTGGCTAATGCAACCAGAATGCTTGATCAGCTGTCTGCAAGGGCCAGGTATGTTTAAATGCATTCAAACTATTAGCTCGGTAGGGTCATTTTTTGACACAAGTGAATTTCATTAGACATATTTTTTAAACAAAAAATGTTTCATTCTTGACCATATCTGAAACAATAACATGAACTCTTTGTAAGTAATCATCACCCAGGAATTTGAATTAGACTGACATAAACTCAAACTTATCACTAAAACGTCTTAAGGTGTTTGAGCTACCTTGTTGTTGTCTTAACTCCTCTCAACTTAGTAACAGTGAAATCTTTGTTTTAAACTAAAAATTCTGCAACTGCAACCATGCAATACTTAACAACAATCAAATTTCTCGAGTTAGCTTCTAAGTAAACAAGTTCATTAAATTTGAGGAATTTTATTTAAGTCAGCGAAAAATTCCAAAATATACTATAAAGCCTAGCAGGCAGCTGCAAACAAAAGCATGTCCAACTATGTCATATGTATGTTACTCAACAGGAATGTAAAATATTACATTTTCAAAACTCAATAATTTGAAAATTAAAATGTGCACTGAATTATTACTTTACGTGATATTTGGTATAAAAATAATTTGGAAGAATCATGTAAGTACGAAATTGTTTCCTAGGTACCATCCACATCATGGGAATTTAACTGAAAAATTAGATCCTTACCTAGTGGCTGGGATAAAAGACTCAGCGTAAGTCTTCTACAGAACGAAAGTTAAGAGCTGTTATAAGACTTGGCCAGAATGTGAGGAGGTAAGAAACAATGTGGCAAATTTTTATCCTAATACAGTAATTATTTAACGGTATTATTACCACACATTTTGCTTTTACCCTTCTATGACGGAAACTAATTTTTCTGCTGCGCCTTTGACTAAAGCCAAACTGTTAATGTTGTATTTTTTTTGCCGAAGAAAGCCAAGACATTCAGTGTCGGAGTCTGACAAGTCAGCATCAAAAAAGAAAAATATGTTTTCTTGGTTGACCTTTGTCATAGCAACTGTTGCAGGTTCATTTTCCTCTATATGTTTACAAATACACGTCTTACAAATGTTGAGAATCTTCGTTCGGTCTGAAGGCTCCAAGCACGCCAGCCACTTATTTTTGAACCGAGGATATGATAGAGCAGCTTATAGCAGCATTTTCTGCTTCAGGTGTAGTAACAGCGAAAAAGTTTTTAAATCTGTTTTCAACGCCTTGTCTATATGCCTTGATCAGAGGCATGCAATATGTAAAGTTATTCTTTTTTTCAAATTTCAGCAGTTTTTTGCTAAAGGCCAGAAGACACGGCATCACTATACCATAATATGTGTTTGTCTCGCTCTGCATTATGTCGAGGGCTTTTGCCACAGGTGCAGCACAGATGAGATATTTGTTTATGTATTCAAATTCATTTTCTTTTATTATGTTTTTAATGTTTAAATATCTATGAAGTACTTTTTTTTAAAGCTCTGTATTTGCTTCAGAGAGTCAAAAAAGCTGTTCCATCTAGTTTCGCCAGGCCGGCTTAATGCGTGTTACAATACATCTTGAATGATTTCCGCACTCTTGGGACGTGCTGCAGCCTTACATAGAACATTGCATTTCTTCATGACTGCAGCATGCATATCTGACAATGTAGTATTTTGAGCGCTTAAAACTTTATGCGTGTCTGTTGTTGCACAAAGGCTCAATGTGTGTGCACAGCATCTGAAATGCACAGCTACCAAACACAAATCTTCGGGATGCATTAGCTCAGTCTCGTCATCATCTGACTCAGAGCAATCTTAAAGAGACTGAGAACCTTGAAATTGTTAATTGGTATCTACAAGTTCAATGTTGGATAATTTCACACCAAATATTTTAAATGCTTTTACAAAATTGCTGCCATTGTCGGTCACTGATGCAACAATTTTGCGTGAAATTATATTGTATTCTGCATTTATTTCTTGAATGATATCCGATAAATGACCGTAACTACGAATGCCTTTAAATCTTTGACAGGCTAACGCCACTGAAGTTTGCGCCGTCTAACGGCACGCTATACAACTGGGTCGGAATCCCGAAGGGTCACACAAAATGAAAGGGTACAAGAGTGGCAGGTTCAGTTACAAAAATCACTATTTATTTGGTGCTAATGAGTACAACAAGCGCATGAGCGCAACGACAGCAACACAAAGAAGGTACATACAACATAACGTCGCGGAAGGCGATTCTTAACCAGGGCTGAATCAAAATACATTTAACGGGCGGTTCCCATCGACACACCGTCGGCCAACGCGGTCGAAAAACAATTAAATGCTAAGGAGTAGACGCGCGATTTACTGCACTGGTAGCCGAAGCACCCAACACGTACAACTCACAATAAACAAGGTTAAAATGCAAATTGAAAACTTATCGTACGCATCGTAGCCGATGGAGTGTCGATGAGGAAGTGGCCAGAACTAGCCCAGTCGAAGGCGGCGGCGAGACTGCCCGGGAGTTAGCTTGCTCGAGAGGCGGAAGGCCGGCCCAGTATCACAGGTGGGGGAAAGGGACAGAAGAGGGGAAGAAGGGAGGGAGCACGAAGACAGCCGACGGGACCCGAAAACTTCCGAAGTAGTCAAGAACGGCGACGAAGGCAGTTTACAACTTACACTGGCCGCCACACACATGAGCACATAAGTTCCAGAAAATATGGCTGGGCGAAGTAACACAATAGATTCCTTTGCCAAGGAGCCCATTACAGGTTAAGTTCTGTGCATGGCTGAACCGCCAGTTCAACCCCCCCTGCTATTTCACAACTAAACGGTCCATTGAATGTAGTAAACACGAAAGCCACGTGGTAAAAATTCGACAGGCAACAGTCCCTCGATGTATGCAATTTGATAACTGCTTGAAAGAACAGAGTCTTTGTTACAAGCTGGCCATTTAAAGTGACAAACATCTGCGTACAAGGCAAAGTGACTTATTTATATAGTGTAAACATCACTGCTCATGATAAGCTGAAAACTAGTAAAGCAGAGTACAAATAATCAATAGTGTACTTGTTTCTTTAACAATTCATACAGGTCATTTCCACAATGATGATATGAAAATACAGGGTGTAAATGAAAGTATGTTACAAACTTCGTGTGGTGATTCCTTGTCGAAAATGAAGTACAGTTACGTAAGACGACTTTTCGCTTAGCACACTTCGTAAGGGAGCAATACGCCCTCGAAAAACGAATTTCAAACTAGTTTATTAGTACAAAATCGTAAACAACATAACATTAAATCATAATTCGCCGGATACTGTGTTCTGCAAACACTTATTGACAGTCTGTGAAAAATGTGTTTCGAATAACTTACACCGTCATCAAAATAATGGGGGTGGTCACCTTCTTTCTGGCTTAGACGTTGGTGTCATCAGATTTTATGGACATGCAATGCTATAATTTGTATCAAGAGACCCCGATGAACAAAAAAGGTCGTCTTGTTGTTACACTGTACAGTGAAGCATATCCGAGAAAATGGCCAAAATACAGTACGTAGATTTAGTGGGCTGACACTTAGACAACACACAATTCACCAAATGATACGGTACTGAAAACAAGTGTAGCAAATACTTTACTGCAATTAAAACGGTCACAGCCGCATAAGTGATACATGTTTACATGAATATCACAACAATCGCTCGAATGTTCGGCCACCTTCAGTAATACATGCATCCTTAGTCGCACACGCTGGAACAGGTTGGCATTCGTCCGTATCACTTCGCCTGCTGCAACAATGCGTGCGACGAGCTCCTCAGCCGTGTCCACTAGCATCTTGTAGACAAGGCTCTTCATGTGTCCCCACAGGTAGAAATCTAGGGATGATAGATCAGGGGAGCGAGGAGGCCATGTGACAGGTCCTCCCCTGCCTATCCAGAGTCCTGGAAATACTTGGTTGAGGTACTCACGAACAGCACGAGCATTGTGAGGTGGTGCCCCATCGTGTTGTAGCCACATGCGGTCACGTATCAGCAGCGGTACGTCCTCAAGCAATTTGGGCAGAGTGTATTGCAAGAA
The DNA here is from genome assembly GCA_003012365.1 of Medauroidea extradentata. NCBI lineage: Eukaryota > Metazoa > Arthropoda > Insecta > Phasmatodea > Phasmatidae > Medauroidea > Medauroidea extradentata. The sequence continues at coordinate 70,363 of PNEQ01083842.1, read as the reverse complement.
CCGTAGGTACACGTAGCCATCAAGACGTGCTGGTAACATGTACGGTCCTACTAAGGTATCACTGACTATGCCCGCCCACATGTTGATCGAAAACCTCTCTTGGTGGAATCGCACAACCCTGGCATGTGGGTTTTCTTCAGCCCACACATGGTTGTTGTGAGCATTGTACACACCATTACGTGTGAAAGACGCTTCGTCTGTAAAGAGGACATACCTGGGAAACACTGGGTCACGAGCTGTCAGCTGCAAAAACCATGCAGACAAATCATATCTGGGTTAATAGTCACGTGGCAGTAATGCTTGCTCCCTACATGCGCGATAGGGGCGTAGCTGCTGCTCATTCAAGACATTTCACACTGTCATGTGTGATGCACCCACCGCAATTGCAATAACACGGGTACTTGTTGACGGTTGATCCTCGACTCGGGCGAGAACTTCCGCTTCAAATTGTGGTGTCCGCAATGTTGCATGAACACCACAGTTCCGGAAATGTGGCAGGCGAGTACCTGTATCTCAAAGACACTGGACGATTTGTGCAAAAATAGTATGTGCTGGGTGCCGTCTGTGTGGAAATCTTTCACGATACATTCGTGCAGCTTACCTGCCACTGCACTCAGCTTCACCATAAATCAATACTATATCGGTAAGCTCAGCATGCCCGTACCTTTCCATGTTCACTGTCTCACGGACGTTTGGTTTTGATTGCAACCCAGTTATTGTGAATAGTATGACGAGCCCACATATCCTGGCACGTCAGAGTGTACCTCGCCGCAGTCTAATGGGTACTCCAGCCTGCATTACATGCTAAACGGAGGAGTACATGGGGAGTGTGCATGTATCAGGGCCAAACCTCAGACAACTTACTCTTTACAGAGTACAGAACACAAAACCTTCTGTTCATCACGGAGGAAATGATATTGAAAAACCTCAAAGGTGACTGGCACACGTAGAATTGTGCGCTCCAATGTTTACCCTTCTTACATTACACGCATACTAATTTGTGTACATTACATTGTTCACTTCATTTGGTTTCGTACTACTACTGTGCAGAATAATTACACATGTGCAGTACATTTCAATATCACCGCAACATTTACTAACAAATTCGTTCTGCTACACCAGCCATCTATCAGTAACTGTTCGTAGCTCACGCAACGTCGCCCATGACGTGTTGTAGGTTTACAAACTAGCGTGGGGTACGCGTTTGTTACTAACTACTGCGTCGTTCAGCCACACCACCTGTGTAGTACGCGTTGCCTACGTGGCAGTCCCCTACCCTAACACTGTCTTGCCCATTTTCTTGTAAATGCTTCACTTTACAGTGTAACAATAAGACGACCTTTTTTGTTCATCGGGGTCTCTTGATACAAATTATAGCATTGCATGTCCATAAAATCTGATGACACCAACGTCTAAGCCGAAAAGGGGGTGACCACTCCCATTATTTTGATGAAGGTGTAAGTTATTCGAAACACATTTTTCACGGACTGTCGATAAGTGTTAGCAGAACACAGTATCCGGCGAATTATGATTAAATGTTAAGTTGTTTACGATTTTGTACCAATAAACTAGTTAGAAATTCATTTTTCGAGGGCGTATTGCTCCCTTACGAAGTGTGCTAAGCAAAAAGACGTCTTAAGTAACTGTACTTCATTTTCGACAAGGAATCACCACACAAAGTTTGTAACATACTTTCATTTACATCCTGTATAGCCTTCTTTGTTAGCTTGCATTCTAAAATACAAATGTGATACCATTAACAATAATTTTTCCCCAAATACGTAATTACAAGCCAAACCATTCTCGAATTGCAAAAACACAATTTTATTTGGTATTTTGTTATGGAAGTTAAATTAAGGCATTTATTGGAATTTATATTAATTTTGGTAATATTTTAGCTAAATAAAATTTTCTTTTAGTGGTCTGGGTTTCGGAATGGGAAATAAGAGAAACGCAGTCACGCATTATAATCACTCAGAAAAGCTTAGAATTCAGTTAGAGTGTAATTGATAGCCAGTTGGCCTTGTGCAGGGGTATAATTCACTTTGGTTTGTGTTCGGGTCTTTTCCAGTTAGTTTTGCATTGTTTTGCAGTCTCTGCACAGTATTTTTCAATTAGGATCTAGAGGGGTCAGTGGTAAACTACTCCCCCTCTAATTCAACTCTGTTTTAACCGAACCTTCAGTTAACCAAACAGTTTTTTTTTTCTGCATGATATGCGTGACAACATGCTGTGAAATATGTAGGAAAAATGCGATGTGATTTGCACAGGAAACATGCAGCAACCGCGTGTACCGCACGGCCAGCGAGCGTAACTGGCTGATGAGAGGGGCAGCGACTATTCCTCTCATTCCCTCCCTCCACAACTCTGGGAAGTCCCGGCTTCTTTCCACACCATGTCTTTCTCGCACATGTTGTAACAGTTTCAGTAAGGGCACTAAGTTAAATAATTAATGAAGGATGTAGCTCACTTGTGGGATAATTTTGAATGTTTAGTTATTCTTTGTGTTGTCTCTAGCGATGTCTACAAAAAGGGCAAATTTGTCTTCCGGTTCTAGTGAGAAATGAAAAGGTTGTGTTGTACATCAAAAACAAAGTGGACATTTAAAAAAAACTGGATGCAGGTGCATCAGTTAATTCACTGTGTTTATGTTACAGAATAGGCAAAACCACTGTGCACAACATAAAAAAAAAACAAAGAACTTTGCAAGTTTATGCCGATAGCCAATCAAGAAAAGCTATGGAAATTCACAAAAAAATTTCATTGAGTAGAAGTGTAGAACTGGACGTTATAATTGAGTGATTTCGGTAATTCTGTAGCGAAGGCGCTGCTATTTCTGGTGCATTATTAATGGAACAAGTTAAGTTTAACGCTGAACTCAAGCTGCCATTCACGTGTGACTACTCCAAGCGGTACACAAGCACTTCATGTTACACACTCAGGCATCAGTGACAGTGATTAAATCTGGCAGACACCAGCTGTTTTTTTGTTACCTTTTTTACAGTCAGTCTACAACAGTGTAAAAACATCATTTATTTCGTGTTGTGTTGCTAGGGTAACTATGTATGCATATGCACATCAAAATGAAAAATACTTAAGTTAGTTGTGATGCTTTTAACAGAGGGACGGTAGCCAAGATTGGTAAGGCCCGGTTCATGTTTGCATTAAAATGACAAGCATGGCATTGTACATGTGTGTCAGTGGCACAAGACAAGATTGGTAAGGCCCGGTTCATGTTTGCATTAAAATGACAAGCATGGCATTGTACATGTGTGTCAGTGGCACAAGACACACAAGTGATGGAAAGACAAAAGTTGAGATGTGGCAACACACGTTACTTTGTTGATAGTGCATCACTTCAACGCAAGAGAGAACCCGGCCTAAACTACACAACTTCGTGGGTAAGTACGCACGTTTGTCCATCATACTTTAGTCAACACCAATGTGAATCCGGCGTAACGTTTTGTGTGCAACGCTATAAGTGACATCTGGTCTGTGTCAGTGACCTACATTTCAATGGCTGACAGATGAATGAGAGGAAAAAGAAAGGCAGGGAAGTTTGAGCAACTGAGAGGAAAAAGAAAGGCAGGGAAGTTTGAGCAACTGACTGTAGAGCGCTGGCTGGCACGAGGGGGTAAGTAGCATTGCCAGGTAGCCTTAGTGCGCTGTTTGCAGGTAACTGCAGAGTTTCTTATATATTTAAATACTGCACTAAAAATAATCAGTAATATGTAAGTACAGTGTAAATTAAAATTAATTGAACAGTGTATACACCATTTTTCCTATACGCACATTTATGTACATACTACGTTAATACTAGCATACCTTACTCATTCACAAACAAAAATCTTCTGTTGTTTTATCCGAACAATTAAGAAAACCGAACTGATTTGTCCCCGACCAGTTCGAATAAGCGAGGGAGCAGTGTATTATAATCTCGTGACACTAATAGGAGCGTGGCCTGTGATGACACGCGTGACCCCTTCTAGAGAGTTTTGCCTCCGCCATTATTATAATAAACCAAGACACCGAACAGGAACGGTCATGTTATGGGGCTATGACTCAAAATTTATTATGAATTAGTACCGGGAGTGCAAATGTATTGTGTGCGGGCAGCAGCAAGGCCTTTTCTTCTGTAACATTGTTTCTTTCCGATATTTTTTAGACTCTCCCCAAAATTGTTCTGCTTGTATACATAGGCCATTAGTTGCAAGTTTCTCTTCTAAATGAACACTGCATATGAAGCTAAAACGTGTGCAGTATTTCCTTTCAAACTTTAAATCCTTGTGAACTTGTGCTACATTTCAACACTGACTTTTTCCAGTAAACTGGGTTGACTATAATAGGATGAAAAGTATGTACCTCATAACATAAACGAAGTTCAAATAAACCGGGAGAAAATTTAGAAATTTCAACTTTTATTTCTGGACAAACACCTGTAAGGTGGACAGACATGTAGTATTTGTCGCAGTGACTAGCAGCAGAGGGTGTTGGAAATATCAAGTCTAGCATTCGAACGTCTTATTTTGTACCGAAATGTTGTACCATGAACAATTTAAAGAAGTTGAAAATGGAGAAAAGTGTAGTGCAACAATATAATGTTTAAACTATTTTAGTTACATTACTACTTAACTAATGATCACAAATTTTCTTTTCACGACTCAACTGAAAGCCTGTCGTGGACTTTCCAATGAGCTTACAAAGCAAAGAGATGCGAGAATTCTCCTTCACTTAAAACTTACAGTCCAGTCAAATTGTCACAAAAATTTCCGAATATATGCATTAATTAGGGTAGTTTTGAATCTTGGATATATGTATAAGTTGGGTACATGAACAAATATCCAAGTTTTCCAATTAGAACAGGCACCGCCGTCTTGAAAAACTGCAAAATTGTCGACCATGTTTCGGTTTTTGCCGAATGCAGGATGTCCAGCAAAAGTGGTACTTCAATTTCCAGTACATTTCCCGTACATTTCCCACATTTCTTGAGAAATTCCAGTACAGTGCTTTAAACGTGAAACGATGTTAACTTGTACTACCCAAGTAGACTAACGACAACCATACAATTTTCATGTCATTATTTTATCGAGGTGGCGAAGGTGTGTAAAAATATTATTTGTCTAGTATTTAATTAAAATATTATCCTTTGCAAAGATTTTTAAATTGATTGAATTGTTGATAGTCCTCTTTTGTTGCACCTGAAAGTTAAGTCCATGTGAACAACACCAAAATGAACATGAATACAATTGTGGGAATAAATTTATAAAACATAAGGGACCAGCACAATATTATATTTATTATTGTTTACACAGTATTAAATCATACACGTTTCTTGGAATAAATGTAAATGCAATAAAATTTAACAGTTAAATAGGTTATAGTATCCTCCAGGATTTTTCAACTAGCCGTAACAGATTACAACCGTTAGTTAAAATTTATTTACGTCTGTTAGCTAAATTTATCTACGTCACATTTTATGAAACAGCATACTGTACATATAAATAATATTCATTTAAGGTGCTGGGATAAATATTTCAATAATTAATTATAACCTGATTACTGTACCTTGAATGTATTCATTAATTTTTCACGTCTATATTTCCTATTTGTAGACACAACTATTTTATTCTTGTTATTTTCACTGTTTTTGCTGTCGATAAAATTAATGCCATATTTTGCCAATCATTCTTGGGTTTTTCATACGGTGCATGACAAAAATTTTTGTCGTTTCCGGAGACATCAATTAAGTCAAATTTGTGACATCACTACTTCATCGGAGTCGCAACAATATTTGTACTTATTCCTTGCTGTCGCATAAAAATGTACAATCTTTATTTACATTTATAATGTTAAACAACATAAAAGATTGTCAAGTACAATGTCAAAACAGGATAAATAAACACATTCACTAAACCTAAACATACGCTCGCCATTTTCTCATCTACTTCAATATACTCGAATCTCGCTTTCGCTGTCGAAAATTGATTCTGTTGATTCACTTGCAATCAATTCTTGAATAAAAGGCTATGGAAAGCGTTAAAAATTTTGCATTTATTTAGTAATTTCGCACAGGATACAACTTCAAGATTTTAAACAAAAATCGAAAAATTTGCGAATTTATGCATTGCAAAAAACACTTGTCTCTATAAATAACTAAAATTGCATTTGTAAAAGTATTTTCCAATTTCTTGATGACTGACAACAACACGATTGGTGGCAAAGAAATTCCCGCAGAAAATAAAAATTTCAAGTACATTCCCGAGCCCGAAAAAATCACGTATAATTCTAGTACTTCCCGCAATTTCCCTATCGCTGGACACCCTGCGAATGCCATCTAAACTATGTGCCCAGCAGAAAAAAGTTGCAATTTGTATTTTTAAAATAGAGTTTTCTATAAAACAACTGCGGAATGAGTTTTCTACTCTGAATGGTTTCGGAGATAGAGCTTCTCAAAGTTCGGTTTTTTTTTCTTCAGAAAAGTGAAAAGTACAAAATTTAATCCGGTTTTTGCCTTGTAGTTTTTAAATGGCAAATCCTACGACAAGTACCACAAATAGTAAAATGTAGTAAATTGCCTACAATTTGATCATAGAATAGTTTTTCAAGGTCAAATATATCCTGAGATATATAACTTAAGCAAAATCATGTTGTTTTAGGGGAAAAAAAATAGAAGTGTGGATTTGTTTTGTTATGCTAATTTTTTTTACTAGAACTAACATATTAATGGAATTTTTATTTTTCTTCTTTTCAGTACGTCACTGTTACACCTATACTGAGGGCTATGTGTGCTGACCAAAATTTTTAGATAGGGGTGGCTACCTGCTCCAGTTACCCCCATTTTAGTGCCTATTTCAATCCAAAGTTTTCTGACCTCGTTTTTGTAAGTACATTTTCAATGAATTGATACTTAAATATTCAAAATGACTTCTTCTGCTGCTAATGTACATTTCATATGTAAAAAAAAGTTTGAGTGATGGTGGAATTGCTGTTGAAAAGTAGAGGTATCTAAACTCTTGTAGAATTGAGTGTTAAACGTCAATTTACAGACAACCAACGTGTATTTAAAGATCTGAATGGAGTTATTATACATGTTGCTTGTCAGAAAACATACATTAATCCACACATGATTGCCGCCTACAATCGTCGAGGTTCACAGGATCAGCAACAAGCGAGACCAACACTTTGATCAGAAGGAACAAGTTTTAATTTGCGTCACAACACGTAAACATGAGGCCTTCACATATATTTTTCAAGATAGAGAGAATGCCTATAAGCTCTCCAAGTGGCTTTCTAAACAAAATCCATTCCCTAGAAATGATGCCATCATGTATATATGTACAGAAATCGTCATAAGTGAGGAAGTAAACTGTCATTTGTCTAAACAGATTGAAAAAGAAGGGATTGCAAACATTGTTGGCAACAACTTTGAAGATGTTAAATTCAAGGGCGAGAATAAAGTTAAAATAGAATGCAGGCTTTTGCGGGCGTTGTCTGCATTTTCTTGGCTTGTGGGTGTGAGCCAAGAAAATGAAGAATAAAGTTGTTACTCTTGCATTTATCACTAATACAGTGAAAGTTGGAAACCACAAATTGATTGTGGATCCCCTTATGCTATTCCATAGGCTGTGCATTGCTAAATAATCTGAAGAAGACTTGAAGGAATTATTCAAGTTCTAACTTTCTCCTTATCACATGTCACTACTCACAGAAGAGGGCATGCTTAAAGGGACCAAATCTCCGTTATATAAGTCATTAACATCAGTCATGAAAGAGGAAATTCCTATGGGAAGGAAATATGCTGTGGTTGATGGAGGGCATATACTGCATTAATTTGTGTGGCATAAACAAGCCTCCTTTGGGGCAGTTGAGAAAACTACGTAAAATATCTGCAAATCCATTACGATATGAATGTGGCTGTTATCTTTGATCGTTATCATTCTGATACTGGCCAAAAGAGCACAAAAAACTGTGAACGAATTTGTCGAGCTACCAGTTCATCTCCAGAAATCATAATCGATAAAACAACAATTTTTCAAAGTACACAGGATAAATTTCTTGCCAATGACAACAACAAGAAGCATTTCATTTAACTACTCAAGGAGGTGCTGGAAGAAGCAAGTATACAAATGAGACAGGCAGTTGAAGATGCTGATGTACTTATTGTTAACACTGCCATTTCCATGGCCCCTAATTCCAATGCTGTAATTATCGTTGGCAAAGATATAGATCTTCAGGTACACCGGATTAGCAGTAGCCAACAAAAATGTGTGCATACAAAGTAAGGAAAAGGAAAAACTGTTGCTTTCTGCACGGTTAACACTTTTCACTGTAACTTCATAAATATTATTTCACTATTAACATTAAAAATATTATTATTATGTATAAAGTGGATGTGACACAACATTTGCAATTTTCGGCCATGGGAAAAACTAATTTTGTTCATTACTAGCAACGCATCCCGATCTCCAGTTTCAGAAATTTTTTAAAATTCAAATAATTTTTATTCTTAAATTTCATGAGCATGTCATTGTAGCCTACAATGTCTTTATCCACTGTGATTTTTTTGAGTTTGGTATATCAGTTGGTTTTAGTGTAGTCGTTAAAACGGAAACATGCAAAAATATGACTTTAACAAGCCATTACGCGAAAACTATGAGAGATAAAAAAATTTCACAAGAGCCAAATTTAGTCACATTTGTGTCTAAAATAAGAAAAAAAATATCCGGTACAAATAAAAAATTAAAAAATGGTGATGAAAATTACGGTAGACCGCGCCCTTAACCCTCATGACATAACTGAAGAACTTGCATACATTGAAGAAAATTTCCTGGTACTATTTATTGTACGGGAGCAATCTTCGATCACAAAATCTTGACGAATTGAGATACCATACTTTTGTAAAACAGCCAACAAAACCAAATTCCACCATTCAAGACTGCCCCCCACTAGGGATGCTGCTTGGTTGCATGCTATGAGAACATATCACCAGGTGCAGGTGTGGCTGCAAGAAGAGAATAATCCTTTAGAATAGGGCTGCATGGGCACTCCACAATATGTAAGCATTGCATTGGGTAGTCCTGCAAAAATCCAGCATCTCTCATTTTATACTGTGGAAAAGAGGATGTCAACACTCCATTACCAATCTACATGACAGATGAGCATCTCGAAGATGAGAGTTAGACCTTTCAACTAGTGGAACTTGAAGATTCTGACCCAAAAGTGAACCACTTGTACGAAACTATAAATTATGACCATCCTGGCCCCTCAAAATAGCCAAATTTGAGAAGTATTTGGGTAATTTTTTAAAAACAACATTATTATTAATATTATTTATGTATAAGTATTTAAGTCACATGTAAGTGATTTTCAATGCTGACAGTAACTCTTTCCCATAAAAATATAAATCAAATTTTAAATATCTTATTTTCTCAAATCTCAATATCACGGGATCTATTAGAACTTGAGAAACTGTTCTGTGATCAAACTGAAGGTTAGTATATTTTACAATTTGTCTTACGACATGCAGTTGTAGAATCTGCCACTTAGAAACTATAAGACAAAAAACCTGATTAAATTCTGTACTATTCACTTTTTTGATAAAAATTACCAAACTTTGAGAAGCTGTAGGCTATCTCCGAAACCATTCAAAGAAGAAACTCGTTCTGCAGATGTTTTGTAGGAAATCTACTCTGTTTTAAAAATATTAAGTATAACTTTTTCTGTTGGGCACATAGTTTAGAAAGCATTAGACAAAAACCGAAAAATGGTCGAAAATTTTGCAGTTTTTCCAAGATGGCTATACAATGTGTCCAAAATTCAAAACTACCCAAATTAATTAATCTATTATCGACATTTGGACAGGACTATTATTTACATTCTGGATACGAAATTACAATTTCCACAAAAGTAAACGAGAATATCCAGGATATGATAAGTCAACTTTAAAAATGGCGAAAATACTCCTTGAATTGCTCCTCTTGTGCATAATTAACTATGAACTTCCAGGATTTGCTGTAGCAATTAGCAGCCCTGACATTGTCATTGTTTTGAACCTAACATATTTTTTTTTTACTTCCTGCACTATTTCAGAGAAGAATCTCCATTTCTAGAAGGTGTGAAGCACGTTAAGTTTACTTATTATGCTTTATATTGAGCAATATGTATTTGTTTCATATTTCGGGCAGTTTGACAGCTCCAAAACAGTTTACTTATCAACATAGATACTACATTTCTAAAAAAATATAGTTTCGGAAATATTTAAAGGGGCTATCAAATTGAGGAATACAATCATATCTGTTATTTCACCATATTTGATAGTGAAAAAAGAATGTGTCCAGCAGAACTGTCATTTTAATTTCCCATACATTCCCAATACATTTCACACATTCCCTAAGAAATTCCAGTACAACACTATAAACCTGAGACTAAGTTAATTTGAACTTTCCAACAAGACTCTTGATGATCATAAAATAGTTATGTTAATTTGTTAAGTATGGTATCTAACAAATGAGGCCTTAGAAACATATAGGGCCCATGTCCTTTATTACCATTTTTATGGCATAAAGAATGAATAGATACAAGTGTTCTTATAGAAAATATTTTCATTATTTTGTAAATTTACATTACATAATTTTGATAACTGTTTTTTTCACTATTATTAAATAATTTCACAAATTTTTTTATCCATCAATATATAGTTTTAGAGGTATGTAAGATATATTACTTAGTTCAATATTCATAATTTTGTTTACACAAATTTGTAGAGTGACTGAATGGTTGAAAGTCCAACAAATTATGTTGCATTTGATTGTTCAGTCCATATGTACAAAACACAAATGTACATTAATGAAACTGTGGTAACAAATTCATAACACATCAATAATATTCTACAGTTGAACTATGTTATATTCAGCCCCAAAATGTTCTACACATTTTTATTAAATATTACAGTTGATAAATGTATTAAGTCTTGATCTCCTGTTTCTATAATGTTCGCAATATTTATATCTTACGCCTAAACCGGAGCAAATTAAAAAATTTGTTTGGTAGTTTCGTTTCAAATAGTCTTCACCAAGTTGGACAGCAAAAACCAATTTTTGCTAATTATGTAACTAACAAAATTTTCGTTACGTGACAACTTAGACGAAACTGTATAGTTACTCATGTTGAAAAAATTAGCCATCACTACTCATTTTTTTAACAAGACTGCAAAACAAATTTTAAATATATGCTCTCCTTAAATTAAAAAAAATAATTATCGCAAAAACAGTAAAAACAGGGAATCATAGCCTTTAAAATAACTGTGCTAAAAAGCTTGTAAGTAGTTGGACTTGTTTCCCAAACTGTAATTTCACTATTAGCCAGTGAAAAACTCGCACTGTGTGGTGGTGTTTGCAATGCTGAACGACCGACTGATGGTTTGTAGGCCATGAGCGGCTGATCTGACTCAATTTAAATTGCTTCAATTACTGTTTTCAGGAACCTAACCCTAACATAAATCAAGGACTTACTGTATTTGGGTGTATAACTACATGAAGTAACCAAATAATGCCAATACATTTTACCAAAATAAAGAATTAACACCTGTCTCCATCACTGAATAAATTCTGTAATAATTACCAGTTAATGCGCTTACCTGAGATTTCCATTGTATGGGTATCTGCTTACAGTTGAAAAGACTTTGGTGCACATAACACGGGTTGGTGACTTCAACTGATGAACTTTGAGAGTAGAACCTTGAAAACTCATGGCAACGGATCCAAACACCATTTCTCCAAGTTGTATTGTATCTGAGCTTGGCTTAATGTACTACACGAAAACAAATAAATAAAAATTATACTTACCAAAATTCAATAACACTAAAAAAAAAACTAGCCTATTTTATACAATTCAGAATTACATCATCAATAGTTTACATGATTACAAAATTAAATACCAGAATAAAATGTCCAGTTACATATATTAAATAACCTGTACATTACTCTGTAAAAAATAACAATTCTATACAATACAAATCAATATTTAACTCATTTTCTGTGAACAAAAATTCAAATTGTCCTCACTTTCTAGTCAAGAAATTAAAATTAAAATTTTTAATAAACTTTAATTTTAACTGCTAATAAGAGTTTGGAAGTAGTGATTTAATGGTAAATTTTATTTATTTTGTATCATGTTTGGACTCATTTTAAAGAGAAGTAAATTATAAGCAATATTTCTAAATAACTGTTTCATGTATTTTGCTTTGTTTATGATTTTGATCTTCAGCGATGAGTTTACCTCCTCTAGGATGTGTTTCATCTGGCAGTTCAAAGTTCAGACGCGAGGAGGCACGTACAGGGGCGTGCAGGCATGCAGCCTGGTCAGCAAGCTCCTTGTTTGTAGCATTGTGGGTGGTAATGCCGTGTGCAACAGAGCACTGGCAAGGTATTGAGCCGTGGAACTATTTGACTATTTGATGACGTAGTATGTCTTCTATTAAATAAACTAATAGATATTATTTGCTTTTAACTGATAAACTGTTAATTCCTTTTATAACTGTGTGACATAAAATCCTTTCATTATAAACGTTAGTTGATCAGATTTTAAGTAAGTTGGAGTGTGCTGTATTAATACGCAGTGTGGCTTCAACAACGTGTGTTCACCTCACGAAAAGGGAGTCTTGTTTCATTATTTGTCTGGAACAGTCGTGTTGTGTTGATCAGTAGTACCAAGATGTAAGTCAGTCTGGCAGTCTTGAAAAGATGGCTGGGCAAGGCAGGAGGCGAGAAGGCACAATAACGAAGTGGGGCAGTGCAGGGAAACCACAGGAGTGCTGGCACAATTCACGACACTCCGTTATCTTAGATTTACAGTATTAGAGATAGAAGTAGATAGAAGCATTGTAATCCTGAAACAATGTCGGGAAAAAATGACACGTAATCAGAAGTTTAGCCTGTAATATAACTGTCCTGTACTCAGACCACTTGTACTTGTAGATTAATATCCTACTGTGGGTTTGAATAGCTTTGAACTTAAAAAAACTAGTTTCAGTACTTATTTGGCGAGCTTGCAGGTGTTTGTAGAAAAGTTTTTTTTTTCCAAAAAAATCTCAGCTTGTTTTAGTCCGGTGCCAGAGAGTTGTAATATGTAATTGGCAACAAGTAATGTTACAAAAAAATATTTTTTTTAAATATAGAGAACTGCAGCTCAACAAGTTTTCAGTTTGTTACTATCTATGTGGAAGTATCCCTTTTCACTTAACAGAAGAATTCAAGGAGTTACTGGCCATACCACTAAGGCCAAAGCTTGAATTAATTCACAACGTCTGGATAGTAACTAAAATTACGTAATTTCACTGCTGATTATCCGCGGCAATTAGATCAGATATAATCTATTCAACAGCCGTTACATGGTTTTGCGTAGCAGCAGACGCGATACATATACGTTTGAGGCTGCCATGAACCGGAACAACACGTGTCAACACCATTGAGCTGTTGTCCCCCTATGAGTCAGCCAACATGTCACATTACTTTGTGGCTGCCCGGAACAGGGACTGTTTCATTCATCCGTCTGGTTGGCAACAGTAGTAGCTAACACGTCACATTACTTTGTGGTGCCCTGAACACAGACAATTTGTATCACCACCACCTAGCTCTCTTCCACTACAAGAGCAGGCAGACGCATCACAGTATTTACTACACTATTTTCTTACTTCAAAAACAACATGCAACATAAAATTACAAATACATAATACTGTTGTGAGCCACAACTATTGTGTGAGCAGCGTAAACTGATACAGAAGCGGCAGGACTAAAGAACCTTGGCACGTACTGTGCGGCTCACATTTTCTTTTGTGGCATGCCGCCGTAGCCACCTGCACACCTATCTCGAGTTTTGTAAAGATTCAGATAACACGACGTAGAGAATTCTTGTGCCTACTAACTGCTCCCAAATGGTGCTTTGACCCTGATGTGACATGTTTCTCGGAGTTCTGAAACAGAGAGTTACCACCTTATTTCTGGAATCTTGATTAAGAGTATAATGGGAGCTTTGCCACAGGCTGGAAGAGTTTTTGGCGAAAATAATCTTGTGTACGAGTGACAGGTTGCGAGCGGTACTCAAAAAGTATTCAGCGATATTATTTGATGCAAGTGTATGTATATTGCTTTGATTAATTCCATACGAAAGTACATTTTTTGGACAGTAACTACTTAAATATAGTATATACATTGTACGTTAAAAAATAGTATACAGCCCAGGCCATTGTATTAAGTAAGTGTAATAAGTAAGAATAATAAGTACTGAATAGTACAATCCAATGACCATTATAAAGCTCATATTAATGTTTGCCATACTTTATATCTTTGTTGTATACACAACTACCTATAGATATGTATACACAACTACCTATTGATATAGCAATCACACAAAACCTAAACACAGAATTTGATTAAAATTCTGCTACTATTAAACAACACAGAAACTGTGCATTTTTCTGGAATTAAAAGCATTGTATGTCATTTCATAACCTAAGAAATCCCTAGAACAAATTTCATCAAAATTTTTTAGCCATTTAGTGTGAAGTGGGAATTATAAAATTATGCTAAATTCTAAATAGCAATGCCACAGAAATTGTGCAGTTTTCAAGGATAGAAAGTAGCCTATGTCACTCTACAGCTAATAAACTATCCATATGCAAAAAATCATAATGATCTATTTCTGAGTAAAAGGATAAACCATCAACCAACTTCCTAGTTAATATTCTTAAAGAGTTTTTTTTTTAATTTAAAAACTTCATTTCGATTTGTGAAACTATCTAAAAAAGTTACCCAATATTTTAGAATAGATAATAAGTAAATATGCAAAATAGAGTAAGAGGACCTTTGCTTTTTACATACATAATTTAAATTACTTCGCCAGATGAGATTTTAGTCAACTTGAAAATCTCAAAATTTAAATTTATCTTATTGTGTATCACCAGTTTCTTAATACTAGTCGCTAATGAGTCTCTCTCTTTCTCTCTCTCTCTCTCCCTCTCTCTCTATATATACACACACACACAAGCACGCATGCATGCACACATATCATACACACATATATAAACGCACACACACACACATTCACACATGCACACATTCACACACACACACACATGCACACATTCACACACACTCTCACACACACACACACACACACTCTCTCTCTCTCTCTCATTGCAAAACAACCCTTATACATTGTACAGTAAAATGCTTCCCTTTAAGATCGTATTATAAAACTAGACGTTAGGAAGTGTTTGTTTTACTTTTTATCTTTTCACTTTTATTTTTTAACTACGGGAGTCGGTAGCAACACAAAAGACACATGTACGAGATTGTTATTTCTACAGTTTTTGTTTTATGCTATATATTATAAAGGTGCAGAATGGCATAGTGAAGAAAATAAAATACAATAACAACAGAATTAACATTATTTGAGTGGCATGCTTCAATGTGTAACATTCCATTTAATATCTCACGTTTATGACGTGAGCAACAATAACGCCAGTGCTGAGGATGTCGCATGCGAATGGTGTAGTAGTGCGTCAGGCATATTATATCATTTACGCGAAACCACTTAAATTATTTCTATTGCTGTTATCTATGAACAGAAAAAACACTTGAAAAAAATGCTTCTATAATTTAAAAAATTCAGCACACTTGTTATGATAATGATTTTCGAGCTTCTCAGTATGGCTAAATGTGGCTTTCTTTAGAATGCTGTAACTGCGAAAACACTACCTGAATTCGTCAAGTGCGAAACGAGATGTGTGCATTGGGGTTTTACGTCATACTATTCAAAAACTAAATTTTATGACCATCGAGTGTCATAGGAAAACGACTACACGGAAAACCTTACACACCTGTTTGGCGCACTATGAACAGATGAATTTTCGTTGAGCATAGTACTCTGGCTCTTATCGCTCCACTGTTCCATGCTTCAAACGCTGAGATGTGAGACCAGTACAC
This sequence comes from Medauroidea extradentata, assembly GCA_003012365.1. Classification (NCBI taxonomy): domain Eukaryota; kingdom Metazoa; phylum Arthropoda; class Insecta; order Phasmatodea; family Phasmatidae; genus Medauroidea; species Medauroidea extradentata. Next base: position 54,380 of record PNEQ01083842.1, on the reverse strand, counting down.
ACTCTATGAAGCACGGTGGGTCGTGGTAGGTGTGATGCAACAAGTTAGGGGAGGGGTGGAAGGGGGACGCAAGGGACTAATACTTGGCAACTCAGCATCGAATAACTCTGTTCCTTCTCTTCCCTTTCTTCCCCGTCTTGTCTCCCCTTCTGCACTCGTATTTGACAGTACTCTCTAGAGCTAAAAGGCTGAACTTCTTGAATTGATATTTTCTTGTGTTTGTAAAGACACGCGATAGATGACTCTACATGTTAATTCCGTGCCAGTGTGGCGTCCCTCTCCTCACCTTAATACATTCTTTTAGCTTGTTCTTCAGTCATCATTTATATAAAACAAAATTCATATTAATAGTTACTGTTATGTTTGGATTAACTATTTCTAACACACCCTTTGATGTATTCCATACATTTTTCTTACTTTAATATTTATATTTATTAATATTAAATGAGTGTTGAAAATATATGTATTGCCTCAAATGTAAAAAAACACACACTAAGTTAAGCATTAATATTTCACACCAACAAACAAAAAATTTATTAAAATGTATTTGTAAACGTTGCGGTGCTAAAATATCAATATTTTTGGGTGGAAACATTAAACATCAAATAGCAAATGAAATTCATAAACTAGCTCGAAAAAATTATCCAAGAAAAACACTTTTATCTTTTGGTATTATTGATATCTGGCAAGCAGATTTAGTTGAAATGGACTCTGGTTCTCTAAAATGTATTTCAAAAATTAACAAAGGGTTAAAGTATATGCTAACTGTGATTGATATTTTTTTTAATTTTGCATGGGCAATACCAGTTAAGGATTAATCTGGTGAAAATGTTACATTAGCATTTCAAAGTATAATAAGTTGCCAAAAGTTAAGCAACTTTGAACTGATAATGGTAAAGAAGTTTACAACAAAATATTTTAAAAATTAATGAGTGATTACAGTATAATACATTATTCAACATTAAATGATAAGAAAGCTAGTGTTAATGAATGATTTAATAGAACATTGCAGGAAAAATGTGAAAGACATTCACTACATAAGGAAGCTAAAAATGGATACATATATTACAAAAATTAATAAGTGATTACGGTAACACTGTTCATAGAAAAATTGTAATGAAGCCTGTTGATATAAATTAAAAGAATGAAGCTTCTATTTTCGTCAATATGCATGAAAAACCGAGACAAACCACTAAATCAATATTTGTTATTGGAGATAAAGTTCATACAAGAAAAGCTACAAAATTGTTTAAAAAAGAATATACACCAAATTGGTCGACTGAAATATTCGAAATATCTGAAATGTTACACACAAATCCAATAACATACAGAATTAAAGATTTGCAAAAAGAGTCTATCATAGGTATAATTCATAAACCAGCACTTCTTAAGACAAGGTGATTAGATAAATGGTTGGGTTTTGATAGTAGTCATAATTAATGGGTACATAAATAATATTATTGTATTAATTTTTTTTTTCCCATATAAATGAGCGAACAAAAATTGGGAGCTACAAATGTCAGACATTTCCACCAATTGATCTAACTAAAAATAATTTCAATTAATACAGTAAGAGAATATAACTTAACATACCAATTGGGGAAGCATTTTCACATCGAATGACGCTTATGTACACGAACAATTTGACTGCACTTGTAACAAAGATTGTAACTTATCTTTATCGACGGACTACAACACAAATTAATGCAAGTGTCTAAGCCGATCAATAGTATAGATTTAAACAGTTCTGCCTCGGTCTAGCTCAGCGGGTATGTTAAAATAATATAGTCAATATGGAGATGACAAGTTACTTACTTGATACTGCGGCCAATGGCAACCGCTAGCAATGGAACAGAATATACCACATCACTGATCTGTGATTAAGCTTAGTCGTACAACTCCACACCGCATATGAATTATGTGAACAATGACCGATTCCAAAGCTTTGTCATGACTCAGTCTTTAAGGGGGCGATTCTCGTCTCTTTGGCCTGGCAAAGCAAAAACAAATAATTGCAGGCCAATCGGCTTGTTTATGCTCGCAAATATCGCCCTGTTAATACTCGTAAATTGTATCCCGGGACAGACACACTGTCAGCGACACTTCGGCGAGACGAGGCCTAGCCCCGAGGACGGCAACACGTCTACCTGCCTCAAGCTCTGAAATACTAATCTCCCCCCCCCTCGAAAACCGCGTCTCCATGCCAAGCAAGCTACACTGACTCCTAGTTCCCTTCGACCAATCAGAAACTCTGTTACATTTAAACTCGGTTTACAGACGGTTAAGAACTCAGACCTTCGCGAGTGTATCAAGTATCATATTTATTAATCAAAATCACCAATTTACATGTTTGTTCAAACCCTTCAATTTTTTTCATAAATTTCCTTACTTTTAACTAAATTTATATTTAATTTATATTTTTAATTCAACTGCCTGGCGGCAAACCGTAGCAGGCATCTTATTTCTGTCTCTGTCTGACACTCTCGCATCCAATGGGGCGTACGAGGCACTCATCTCCCAACAATTCGTCAACCCCCTTGACACATACATGGCCTGCCCTCTGCTTCCCGCAGCGTGACGAAACCCAATTCTCTCCGGCCTCATCATCCTCTAGATAAGTATGTTCAATTACAGTGAACTATTCTGCTACAGTAAGTTTATCTACAATTTTCCATGCTGATTGCAGCTACCACATACCAATAAAACATATACATTTAAATAAAATTAATGGCCTCTTACGCTGTCATCGGAAACCATTTGCTCAATTCTATATACATAATTACACACTAGATACAATGCCAAATTGGCATATTAAAAAATTCAACTACCAATATTTGTTATCATTTTTTCCATTCCAGTTTTCAAACAAACAAATTTCTAAGCATGGAAATATTATTGAAAGTATAGATACCCCTGGAATATTTTCAAGTATGAAGCATGCATTACTAGCATCGGCATCAGAATCATCAAATCTAAAATTATCTGGTGTAGAAAGAGGTCATGGAGTAGACAAATTTTATGTTTTTTTTTAAAGCAGACAAACATAGTGAAATTATCTATCCATTGAAATATTTATTTGAATTTATCAGAGATTGTAACGACATTTATTGGAAAGGAGGTTATAAAATTACATTCATACGTGATTCTATTTTTTTGATGATAACCCTGTTTATAATCAACCTAAATTAAAAACTGATAGATCTGTAGACCAGTGTTCCAGCTTCTTGTAAATTTGTTATTAAAAATGGGAAATATTGTAGACAGTCGTTGAATACAAAGCTAATTATGAAGATGGAATTAAAGCTAAACTTTAGGAAAATCTGAAAATTCCAATTAGTTTTAATTATTGGCAATGCATTGATAAAACTGTACCAACTGGCACAAATTTGTTTCAGTCTCATATAAAAGATCAGTTCAATTCAATACAACATGTCAGATTACGTAATTGTTGGCTTTCAACTAAACAGAAAACCAAATGCAGAACAAGATAAACATGCTTCAATGTTTGATCACTGCAGTGTTAGATATATTTTGATTAAAAATGGTAGAAATGAAGTTATTCCAAAAGAGAATTGGAATTTAGACATAGATGATAACACGTCTGATAAATGTACCGTATGTTGCTTTCAAAGGTTTTAAAAATTAAAACACTAAATTAGATACTTCTTATCAAAATAATGAAATGTACTTCAATTCTTTCTGAAAGACTATTATATGTTATTGATTTATCTTACTGGAAAACTTGTATTGTAAAGGATAGAACTAATCTGAAACTTACAGTAGATTTTAATAAACCAATTGAAGCTGCAATATGTAATGTAGTGTTAATTAGCCATAGAAATATTATATCTGATGTAAAAAGTGAAAGTACCACTGAAGTTAGTTAGTGTGTACCATTTCTTTTTTTAATTCTTATAAATATATTATTAAAATTTTCAGAAGCAATAAACTTAGCTCCTGAAATATCCTAATGAATAAAACACAAAATTTCATTAGTTATCAATATTTCTAAAATATTTAAGGAGATATTTTCCATTTTAATCAACAATTTTTTTTATCCATTTAAAATGTCTGAGTACAACATAGACTGTGTTGGATATTTTATATTAATTAATGACTACTAACTAATGGGGGAAGAAAATTGTGTATTTTACTTTTTTCATGACTTTTTTTGTATTAAATATTACATTTTTCACATTTTACTATTACATTATTTTTATGTTTTTTAAGTATTAAATGTTTTCTTTACAAGAGGATATGTAATTTTTTTCACAAATACAGTGAACCCTCGATAACTCGGACCTCGATGTCCCAGACTTCGGATAACTCGGACAGAATTTTTAAAAAACTTTAATAATTTTTAATTAATTATTTTTTGGTTGAAAGACGTAAAAAATCGTTTCTGCTGGATTTAAATTCATCCCATTATATTTTAGAACAGTATTAAACTTTATAACGTAGTCGTCCATCGCTACTTAGCCTTTAATAATCCCACAGTAAATATCGGGCAAGTTCCGTGTAGTAAAATGTTGCTAGCGAGGCGCGCGACGCGTGAGTAAAGATGCAACGCAGCAGGCCAACCTCTCACTTCTTTATCTTTCCTCCCTCTTCGCCCAGCGAGCCAGGCACGCACGTGTGTCGTAAATAAACATTTCAATGTGGTGCTTGTGAAATGACGGTAACTACGGGTTATAATGACACATAAACGGAAAATTATTTTGTTCTGGTATGTACAATGAATTCAGGGTTGCAAAACAAATTGTCCCGGACATTAAATAGAAAAATTAAAAACCATTGCTTTGCATTGCGTTGTAGAAAAATTGGTGAGAAGGTTTTACGCCCCTTTAACAACGATGTTTCCAAGAGTCGATGTAGGTGGTGAAAGAACAACACAACATCCATGCCCAAGCCGGACACGATGAGTCACGCTCGCTTGTTGATGATGCTCTGTTGATAACGTAACGGCATCTGGAGAGTTGTAACGTTTTAAGCGTGAATCGGATTTGTTTATAAACTACTTCACGGGAAATAATAGTGTACATGTAATGGACCGTAAAATGTAAACATCTTATGCGGGATAATTTTAAACGATTTTCAATGAGTGACGCACGTGAATGGATTAACAAGATTTTGTAGTCTTAATTTTTCCATTTTACTATACACCGACAAAATCTTTTTCTTTATTTTAGAAGAAATGTTCACGTTATGAACGAGTAAATATAGAAAAAAATTTACATTTGTTATATTCTACACCAAAAAAAATTTAGAAGGTAATTTTTTGAAAACCCTTTATAATGGCCGCACCTCATTTTTTGGGCCTAAAATTTGGTCAAAAATATGCTGCGATTACGCGAGTAAATACGGTAACTCTGTAGAACATGATTAAAATTTTATTGCTTTATAATATGACAATTTGTGTAAGAATAAAGCTGTAAATTATGTGTTCTATGATGCAATTTACATACATAAAATTAATTTTTTAAATTAGTAGTGTTAAAATGTGTTCACATAATGTACAGTGACCCAGAAGGATTGTTAATTACAGTACCGTTTTTATTCATGTATACGAGGAAAATAATTTTTATACCTTTGTAACTATGAAGGAGGGTAGAGTAACTACCTATCAGGCTAGCAGTTGGCTGCTGCCCCTACGCTGTAACATACGGGCGTAAGGCATTTTTCAATGTAAACATCTTGTGTGAGATGCGTGTGGTCACGTGCGGCGTTTGTATTGCACGAGACTGTACTGGTTGACCTTGACTACTTCCGCTCGCAACCTCCCTAGCTTATCTCCAACGATCATTTCTTATCTCTCTCACACGTGCACGCACATTGGCTGTCGCCATCCAGACGAAAACTTTTATGTGATAGAAGGGTGCCTGGTGCCAGCTTCTAGCACAAGAAATAAAAAAAAAGGACCAGCCAGAAGTAACAGCATAAAAAATAAATAAAGATCTGACTGCCCACATTGTTTGACATTCTTTTATAGTTCTCCACGTTACGTTAATTTTCCCACTGCATGGCGGCCCTCCCGTAACGTGATACGATAGTTACGTACAAAACAGTATTTATTGCAGCCTCTTTTGCTTGTAGAAATAATAGCGCACTAATTTTTTCGCATTTCTTGTGATTAATGATTGATTACCCCACCTCTCCGGACACCCCTCGATAACACGGACAAATCGTAACTCGGACAGCTTCTCCCCCCTTTTAGTCCAAGTTATCGAGGGTTCACTGTATAACATTTAATTTTTTCATCTTGTATTTTTCTTCTTGGGGTTCTTTTAGGTAATGGTTGAAGACCTACTTTTTATATTTTTTGGTCTACAACAGATATTAAAAGTTTCATATCTCACTCAGGGTGGCCATCCAATTGACATTTTGAAATTCCTGTTATTTTCCATGTTTTTCAAGGCTTGTTTCCCTAATACACACGTAAAACGTATGTACTGAAATTGCAGCCTGGCAATAAACCTGAACATCATTCATAGCAACAAATATTGTATTTAAATAATATGTATGCTATTAAAATTATTGAACTACATAGGCATTCATTACATTAAGGATTACATACATTTCACATTCATCAAATACCAAAACTACAAGAGTAAAGCTATTACACGTATATTTGAGCTTCTGAATGAAATACAGAGGTATTCCGTGAACTACTGTGTGTGATATTTTTTTTCTCTACGTCTGTAATTTATTAGCTGTGGTACTGTCAGTAACTATGGTGGGTAGCAAAGATGCCAAACCCACAGCACTATTAAATGACAAATAAGTAAATAACATTTGCTGTAGGCCTACACCATAAAAACTCTATTCAAGACATTTCTTCGCTAACAAGAAAGATTTTTAATGTTGCAGCACCTGCGTTTTGGCAAAGCAAATCTAAACTAGGTGCTACATCTGCAGAAGTAATCTGCAGAAATAGTCTCTGAATCTTGTTTTTTTTTTCTTTACAAATACATTCATAGGTAAAGAATTTCTACCAAAAAATTGTGCTTTGAACATTTAGCATGACTAACAAGGGCGCTTAATTTTCCCATTGCACAATTTGCACAACACATTTGTACTACTGGGGTCGCTTTCCACACACTCAAACTCACCGTACATGGTAATGTAACACTTCAACATATTGAACACACAGGTGCAGTTTACAAAATCTTGCTGCTGTTCACGTAAATAGTGGTAATTACTACAGACTGGAAAATGTTGCGAATACAATGACCTGCAAGCTAGAATCCATTGTACTATGAACACTCAAGCTCTGACTATTTGCCCACTACTCAGTGGAACAGCAGACAATGAATGAATAGATGGGGCTTAAGTATGCACAGTACAATGGATTCTAGCCTGCAGGTCATTGAATTCGCAAAATTTTCCAGTCCCTAGTAACTGTGCTCTAAAAATATCATGTCAAACTGTACTAAATTTCTACACTAAAGCAAATAGTATGTTCTTCACAAAAATTCATCAATAGACTTGGACCACAAATAAAAAATACTAAAAAACCAAAATACTATGTGGGGAAAAAAAATTTTAAAAAAAATTAAAAAAAAAAAAAACTTTTAAAAAAATTCTGAAAAAAAAAATCCTTTACACAAGAAAGTTTTTTCCCCTGACACACCAAATGCATACTACTAAAAATATTACACTGCAACTGATTTACCTTGCCACTAAGAAAGTCTTGATAACTGTTCACACATTTGGAACTAAGCTAAGCAGTCTTGACACCCATTACCACAGTAGGTTAAATCTTGCAATATTACAGTTGAGAAACTGGAGGATGCATGACTAATAAACACATTTTCATATAAATATTGCACATGCATCTGACATACTACTATTTGTAGCCACTTTAATTACAATCTTAACTTATGATTTATGTATTAGTTAAGTAACATTGAAATATTCAACAAAGGCAACAATTCAACTGGGAACAACTATTATCTATTATTTTCACTTCCATGTTAAACTATAATAAAGTTATTATTTAATTAGGGTGAGTACAACCAGCTGCGCTACTGTTAAGACAGAGAAATACATTATTAAAGCCACACTGCCCAACAAGAAATGAACCCAGAATAACCTGACTTGTTGTCAATCATCTTCCTAAACCAACTGAGCAGTAGTTAGAACAGACCTGCCTTTACTAACATAGTACAGTACAGTAATTGAAATAATTACAAATTATAGACACCAGTTTAAACAAACCTGATATCCATAGCCATCAGTGACTTCAACAAAGTTCTCTAGCCTTGTACTCGAGTCACTCTTTTTTAATCCTTGCTTATGATTTTCCAGTTTGATCCTATTAACTGCTTTGGAGTCGAAAAGTAGTTTGCGACCCCTCCATTCACACTCTCTGAACAGAAGAATTCTAACTTGGTCTCTGTTGAAATCAAATGGTTCCCAGCTGAAAAAAATGCTATCATTACTGGAGTGGTCAATGAGTACAACTATCCTTTTATCAATAACAGCAATAGTACAAAATTATTTAAAATTCGAACTGTAACAAAAGGGCACTACATAATTTTTACAAACCAACCTAATCAAATAATCTGCAGCAAGCAACATAACATACAACACACATTTACCATACGTATATACCAACTTATTAATGCATACTAGGATACAAAATGCTAAGAACAACCCTCTCATAGCAGCAAGTTTGTATTAGAGATAACACAATCCATGCCTCTTCACAAATAGTGAAAAATTAAACACAGTATTTCCAAACCTTAATTTAATTATATGACACCCACCTCTGAATTAATCAGTAGCATACCAATCCCATCATATTTGAAGATGACACCTATATTTTAGTGTAGGCTTCTTCAGCGCAAATGCTTTTGCCTACTGGCCAGGATTTAGTGACTCAGAATAACAATTTAGTGAATTAGAATACTATGGATTAACAAGAAACAAATGAAATAATAACAATGAAAAAATACATTTGGCTCAGATTTTTACTTAAAAAATATGGCAACAATTTTATGTTATTTATGAAATTCATCAACCCTTCAAAACTACATTATGTGGGTTGCACGTAGATGTTCAAAACCTGGAAATCTCATATTACACATAATTTACCAATTTTTTTTTTGCAAAACAGTATAAAATTAAATTTAAAGTAAACACTTATCAGGGTTTAACATTTGCATATTTTGATCACATCATGATATATGATGTAGTTTTGGAGGTGTGTGGGTGGAGGAAATGTAAAAGATACAGAAAAAGTGCTTCATATGCATACATGTGGTGTGTGATAAACAGATAAATTTATTGTACATTGAGGGTGTAGGCTACTGCTGAAATGTGTTGAGGCATGTGGATTTCTATGTAATAAACTCAAAATTATGCTTCCTCTTCAATCACCTATCATATAAACGATGTACCCACTTTGACAACCATAGCACAGATATTCCATTCCCGGAACCAATTCTGCTTTCTATTGACATCCCAGAGAAACTCTAATAAATTAACTACGCAGGATTGGCATTCCACCTGCGTGTTTACGTAGACTCACTCTGGCCATTATCTGCAAAGCAATATTCTCTCGCATCCTAGTTAAATCCCCATGGTAGTCCACATCTATTAAACTAGCCTGATAAATTCCCTATCCCATTTTGTTACTTTCAAATATTCGAAGTCCAATGAATATTTTCCTACTCCTAGTTAAGAAAATTTTATATTTTAGGCCACTCTTTATACTATTTATTTAATAACAATCTATGCCAGTTACAGAAATACGGCAGGAATTGCAGGACGCAAAGTTTATTGACTGTCTCCTTATTGCATTGCAAGACTGCAATGTCCTCGTGCATTGAATACAGGATAAGCCTTTCTCCCAACACTATAATCTATGGGGATGTGTGATATCAAACCAACTGATGTTGTCCATACCAATTCAGGCAAGGGTTATTCTAGAAGGTTTTGATACATTCACATTTTATAGTGGTATGTTTTCTCTTGTTCAGGATATGTATTACCCTAAATACTGTCTAAGTTCTGTCAAACTACAAAAGATTCATCAAGCAGAGCTTCTCCTCAGTGAAGTTACCTCAGTGAGATAGGGATAACTGGGTGAATAAAGTTTACTGCTCTGTACCTATATGCACAAGTGAGGAGGTAGGTTGTTTAATATAATTTTTAACAGTTTAATGAATACTCTGGTTTTAGATTGTGTGTGTGAAGAAGATCCAAAGAAGTCTTTGGAACACACATTAGAAATTGTATTTAATAAGGAAGCTTCCCTGAAGCAGTCGAAAGAAGATTTTGTGAATAATGTGTCTACAACGAAACCTGTCGGTACGAAAGTAAAAAAATAAATAAAATATGGACGAGATTGTATGTTTTGCTTGTGGGGAAAGTAATCATTATTCCTCTCGTTGTAAATTTAAAAGATATAGGTGTAATCTATGTAAAAAGATTGGTCATTTAGCTAAGGTTTGTTTGTCTAACAAAAAGTGGAATATTAGTCATGTGGCATCGTCTACATGTATGAATTTATCTGACGAACTGGAGGAGGGTGATTCTTCTATTTCTGATGTAAAAAAAGCCGCCTTGGATTTCATGGACTTGTTTAATGTTTCTAAGTTAGGGTTTATAGACCCTATTATGATCCAAATTGAGGCTAATAACAAATTGTTGCAGTTGGAAGTGGATTCGGGTGCAGGTGTTTCTATTTTACCCTATTCTGTGTACAAATCTACTTTTGCTGATGTCAAACTTAATCCTGGTATGGTACAATTACGGTTATTTGAGGTGTGAGGTTATACCGCTGGGTGAAGTAACATTAAATGTTAAGTATGGTAATATGTGCCAACAGTGTTCTTTTATTGTTATTGCAAATGGTGTGAGACCATTGTGTGGTAGGGACATGACGAGAAAATTTCAAATTTAAATTTTTACAGCGGTAAATAATGTTGATGTACAAGAGCACATATGAAGTTTGGTTTGTGAATTCCGTGACTTGTTTTCCGATATGTTGGGGACGTATAAATTTGAGAAGGTTAAATTGCAGGTGAAAAACAATGTTCTTCCAGTTCTTATGAAACCTAGGCAAATTCCAATTTCTTTTAAGGAGAAGGTTGATAAAGAACTAACTAGGTTAGAAAAGCATGGGGTTTTGACACAAGTTGAAACTAGCGATTGGGGTACACCTTTGGTGCCAGTTATGAAACCTGACCGTAATATTCGCCTATGTGCTGATTATAAGGTTACTATTAATAAATATTTGGAGAATGTTAATCATCCCTTGCCTAGAATTGATGAAGTGTTATCTGAAATGAGTGGTAGTAGTAGGTTTAGTTAATTGGATTTTTATCAAATTCTTATAACAAACTAGAAGAGAAGACTAGCTATATGTTCGCATGGAAGGGAATTTTTCTTCTCAACAGACTGCCCTTTGGGGTGAAGCCAGTCTGTAGTATTATTCAAAGTAAGGTGGAAAAGGTTTTGCAGGGCTTGGATCAGGTTGCAGTCTTTTTGGATGATGTGGCTATGGGTGGACAGGATGTAGATGAACATAAGGAGAATTTGCGCAAGGTTTTTGTAAGGTTACAGGAGTCTGGTTTTGTCCTGAACAAGGCCAAGTGTGAATTTTTTAAAAAAGAAATTAAGTATCTACTAGGATACATTATTGATGCTCAGAGATTAAAAAAAGGTCCAGCGAAGGTAGAAGCTATACTGAAGGCTAAACGCCCTTTGAACATTTTGGAGGTGAAAGCTTATGCTGGTAAATTATGGGTGATTTGCTCGTAACCTTTTCACAATTTTTGAGCCCTTGTATGATCTGTTATGGATAGGAAAAGCATTTGATTGGACGAAAGAGGGTAAAGAAGCTTTTGTAAAGTCTAAAGAAATACTAGTATCTGATTTAATATTAATTCATTATGATCATAAATTACCAGTGAAACTGTATTGCGTTGCAAGTGCGAAAGGAGTGGGTGCAGTAATAGTACATGTATTACCGAATAATGAGGAAAGGCCTATTTGTTTTGTTTCCAAATCTTTGTCGGAAGCTCAAAAGCATTATTCAGTAGTTCATCGGGAGGCATTAGCCATATACTGGGCGGTGCAGAAGTTAAGTGAATACCTAATTAGACGCAAATTCGTTATACGTTCTGATCATAAGCCTTTAATGACATTGTTTGGTGGTCATAAAGGTATACGTGTAATGAGTGCTAGTCGTCTTCAGTGGTGGACCTTGTACTTGTCTGAATTTGACTATGAACTTTAATATGTTGAAGGGAAGTATAATGTAGTAGATTATTTTTCTCGTGTATCTGTGGGTAAGGATAGTGATGAATCAAGAGGATTCTTTACAGTTTGTAAATATGGATAGCTGGATACTTGTAGATTATAGTAAATTACAGGAATGTACACAAAATGATACCCTTCTGAAACAGGTTAGGTTTTATTTACGGAATGGTTGGCCAGAAGAGGGTGAAGATCAATTAAAACCATTTTTTTTTATAAAAGACACGAGTTGTATGAAGAACAGGGTGTTATTTTTTGGGGGTATCGTATTTTGATACCTATTGAGCTTCGAAATCTGTCTTAAAAGAGCTTCATTGCAGTCATATGGGAGCATCAAAAATGAAAAATTTGTTACGTAGTTATGTGTGGTGGCCAAGGTGTGACATAGACATTGAAAATATCACCAAAAAATGTGGTGCTTGTATGACTTGGGGTTGCAATCCGAGAGTAAGTACACCGATTTCCTGGCCTCAAACAGTTGCTCCTTGGGAGCGAATACATGTGGATTATTGTGGGCCTATTAAGAACCATATTTATTTGATAATCACAGATGCTTATTCTAAGTGGCCTGAGGCTTTCAAAATGCCAAGTTTCACTTCAGAGGCATTGCTGGAAAAAATTTGAGAACTTTTTGCTCAGTTTGGAATACCAAAAGTATTAGTCTCGGACAATGCTGAGCAATTTATGTCAGCTGATTTTCAGTTATTTTGTAAAAATAATAAAATCCTTCATATGGCTGGTGCTCCTTATCACCCACAAACCAATTGGGCTGCTGAAAATGTGGTTAAGAGTTTTAAATTATGGTTGTATAAGGCTTTGCAAAAGAACAAAACAAATGAGAGTATGGAAATATTACTACATCGGTATTTATTCGTGTACAGGAATACCCCCCACTGGGTGACGGCGCAGTCTCCAGTTCAGTTGATGTTTAATTGTAAGCTTAGAACTCGTATGGACATAATGAAGGAAAAATCTCCTGGCATTGGAAGTAGGGAAGTTTCTTTTAAAGTGGGTGATATGGTATATGCAAAAGATTACAGAGGTATTAAGCCTTTAAGGCGTAAGGCAGTTGTGGTAGGGTTATTAGGGTTGAAGCACTATTTGGTAAGGGTGTTTGGAGATGATCTGGTGTGGTGTAGATATTGTGATCAGCCACTTAGTACAGAAGCGAATTGGGGTCCTTTGGGAAGTGATGAGGTGGAGATTCCTGGACCTAACGTTAAAGAGCTTTTGTCAGATATTCCAAATTACGTTCCCCAGAATACAGGCGTGGATGGGAAGGACTCTGACATTGAATGTTCATGGGGTAGTGTTACTTTGAATCTTCCTGAGTCAGTGGCAGTAGAGGGGGAGAGTGAAAAGTAGAGGGGGAGAGTGAAAAGTTGAAGGGGAGAGTGAAAAGTTGAGGGGGAGAGTGAAAAGTTGAGGGGGAGAGTGAAAAGTTGAGGGGGAGAGTGAAAAGTTGAGGGGGAGAGTGAAAAGTTGAGGGGGAGACTGAAAAGTTGAGGGGGAGAGTGAAAAGTTGAGGAGTACTGAGGTCGTAAATATAGGACAAATTATACCACAAAGGAATTTGAAACCAGTGCAAAGGTTAAATTTGTAACATTCCTCCCTTTGAGTCATAATGTTTTTTATGTACTGAGAGGTGTATGTTGTTACTGTGTAAACTGAATTGGTGTGTTCAAGGGGAGAGGTGTTGTAACATTCTCTATGTATTGTGAGCCATGGGTGTAAAGTTTGATATGCAGTGTAATCATATATCATAGACTGTATAGAGACAATGGAAAATCGTGAAAATGTTTCAAATAGTCTCCAATAAACTGTATTATATTAACCGAGACATGCATAAACAGTTTTGGGACAAATCACACATGCTGTGTGTCCAAGCTGTGCAGTTCTAACTGGGCCTGTTGTAGAGAGAAAAAATGCTAAAAATAAACTATAGCCAATGTTGATACAAAACATTCAGTGTTATATACATCACGTTGAAGGCTAGCAAACAGTCAACTATTCCCGCGATTTTCCAGTGTCTCTAATCATACGCAGTGATGACATGTAACAAATTGCAAGTAATATTGTTACCAGTAACATTTACTTTTTGAATAATTCTTACTTGTAATTCATTACTTTTAGGAAAATGTAATATTTACTTGTAATTGACTTCTAGTCAAATAAATGTAATTGTACTTACAAGTAATCATTACATAATGTTTACTTCATAGATATAGTTTCAATGAATTTTATTCTTCGAATTTAATTCCAAATGCTGAGATAAACCACAGCAACTTCGTAAATCAATACACAATACTGTGCATAGACTGCATCTATTCTGTTGGGGTTACAGTGGAACACTGGGCGCCATATTTAATTCTTAAAATATTTATTTAAAAGTCAATATGACGGTAAATGTTCCAACTTCACTTAAATATTTTATTCGTTTAGACAAGGCTATACTTCTATGGCCAGTGATTGCTCTAGGCATTTTATGAAATGGCTTCGCCAAGCAATGCTACATGGAGAGAATCAATAAACTATAAAGTTGTGTTTCAATTTGATTATTTAGAAATTACTCTGAACTTTCATGTACACAGTCAATTGGGAATGTTTGAGCTCAGTGCAAATTTTGTGTTGGCTGTAAGCTGCTGAGTTTGGTATGGAGCAGTTTTAACAGTGTGATAGTCTTAAGATTTTAAATGTTGAATTAAAAGTTCAAAAGATATAAATTTATTTCCTCTAAAACTGGGAAAGAGGGGGAAACTGAAAGAAAAAAATAGCTTCTTCATTAGTTGGGGCCTCTTTTTGAAGTGCTGTATTTGAACACATATCTAATTCACCCAAGTTATCTTTAAATGCAGTAAATAACAAAATTGTTTCTTATCAGCCTTTGAGCGACCTCATCTAAGCTGCAGAAATTTTAGGGACACAGAGGGATGGCAAGGGGATGAGAGAGAAGGAATATGTCCGAGCCGTGGGAAAGCAGCAGGGCAGGTTTTCAAGTGGATAGAGACGGAACCTTTTCAATCAATCTGTGCTTGATATTGTTTGTGAATGTTTGAAATGCAGTCTGTTCTATCCACAATGAAAATTGCTCTTCAAATATGATGTGTGTTAAATAATGTTCAGTTAATTTTGTGTTGGTTTTTGAAAATGGAAAGTTGTTGTGTGAGACATCACCTACAAGAAAATTGTTCAGTTCTAAATCAAATTTGCCCGGTAAGTTGTACAACATAACTTACTGAATCAGATAGAGAACTTTTATTAGAGGTAAGAACTAAATGCTCCAATGTTCAACGTGTGTGTTTATATCACAGGTGTAATTTCCTGTTGAATTTTGAGTCTTCAAAAAGTGTGTATTGACCCTTTTACTAAACATAAGAAGAATGTACATAAAGGCTTCAAGACTGTTTCATTTTGCAAGAAATATCACGAGTCTGTTGATCTTATGCCAGGTAAAAAAACTCTGTATATCCTGCCGAAAATTAGTGGTTCAAGAAGCAAAAGTTATTAAAACAGAGCAAGAAAATGAAAGTAATTCCTCAGAGAGTGATTATGAACAAGATAATTCTTTTACTACAGAGAAACTCAACAACAGCTGCTGGATGATGGAATGTTCACCAATCAAGGTTACAAAAAGAAGGATAAACGAGAGGACTTCATACTTAAAAAATAAAGCACAGCGGGTACATGAAAGTTTCACAGCATTGGCAAGTAAAGCTCTAAATATAAAAAAAACCAATAACTTATGCTTTGAAAGTACCAACAGTAAATATAGAAAGACTTGTACTAATTGTAATACACTAATGGGAAAATTGAAGGAAAAATACGTAGCCAGCAATACAATTCAGAAAGTCCAGATACTGACACTTGTTCCAGAATAATGGAGTATTAAAAAATTGATTATTTTGGAGCAACAGAATATTTGGTGAAAAAAGACAGGAAGGTTTTACAGGATGGAGTTTTAGGAACACCAGATAGAAGGAAAGGACATCCCATTAGTGAAGCCGCAGCCAAAAGAGTAAAAGAGTATTATTATGATGATAATGTGAGTAGAATTTCACCAAATGTAAAGGATTGTGTGTGTGTTGCAAATTAAAAAGGAAAATGTGTAAAAATGCAAAAGATTGATATTGCACAACTTAAAAGATCTATATTTTGAATACAAGGCAAAATATCCTGATGATAAACTAGGGACAACAAAGTTTTGTGAATTACACCCAAAATAATGTGTAACTGTAAACAGCAGTGGCATTCATTCTGTGTGCGTCTGCACACATCATCAAAACGTCAAACTTATTATGCAAAGTGTTGGTCTTACTATACCATACCAAGAACTCCTCCAAAAACTAGTATGCAACTTATCCTCTGAAGAGTGTACGCTGCACCGTTGTTCTAATTGCCCAAATACATCCTTGCTCAATGAATGCATCATGCAAATGGAATATTTAGTCAATCGAGAGACTGTTGAATTCAAGCAATGGCTGTGTACAGAAAGATCAACACTGGAAACTTTGATAAAATTGGTGATGACTTTGTTGAAATGATGGTAGTGATGATGGAAGCTTACACTAGACATCACTTCACAGCAAAATCTCAAAGCCAGCATATGAAGAATATGAAAAGGAACTTAAATGACAAAACTTGCTTGATTCTTGCAGATAATTATACATGTGTACTCCAAGATGCTGCTCAGGGTTTCCACTGGCACAACATCCAAGTAACTTTGCAACAATTTGTGATTTATTACAACAGTGAAGGAGAAATTCTCAACAAGTCATTTATTATCATTAGTGACTGTCTCAAACACGACACTACAACATTTTTTGCCTTTCAAAAAACAATGTTGCAACACATCCGGTCAGAACTACCGCACATTGACCATGTTGTTTACTTCAGTCATGGTAGCTCTGCTCAATACAAAAATTACAAAAACTTTATAAACTTATGCCATCATGAGGGTGATTACAAACTTACAGCTGAATGGCATTTATTTGCTACTAGTCATGGAAAAAATGTGTGTGATGGTGTGGGTGCAACTGTAAAAAACCAATGACTGACGGACTTATTCTTAGTGCTGTAGAGTTATTCAAATTCTCTGAGGAAAACATCAAAGAAATTAAGGTGTTTTTCATACCATCATCAGAAGTTGACGCAAACAGAAACTTTCTACAACAATGCTACAACAATGCCGCTTCAGTTCCAGGAACAAGAGAGAATCATTATTTTAAACCCCTTAACAAACCAACCATGCTTGTAAAGCATGTTTCAAATTCAGATACAGTATTTCTTTCAAGGTGTTTGTTTGGCCTCTGGAAAAAGAAGTGTTATCAGTAAAATACCAAAAAGTATTACGCAGTTACATACAATAAAAAGTGGTGTATAGAGAAAGTAGTTAATGTAAGTGACAGTGACAGAGATGCTAGACTTAAAATCATGTATCCTAGTAGACATTCTGGGACATACTTCTGGCCACATAATGAAGACTTTTGTTGGCTACCATTTGAAATAGAGAAATACCTGTTCCTTCTCTAACAAGTCTATCAGCTCGCACTTATGTTGTTGAGAGTAAAACTCAACACAACATTAATTAACTAGCTAAGTCAAAGTTATGAAATATAGTATTTACATTAATTTTGCAAGAAGTAGTCAAAATATGTAATGTATCACTGGCACTGGTAAATCACATGTGTAATGTTTTTATTCTGGCTTTGGATATTGCAAAAAGCTGTATAGATGTCTTTGTTATGTATATAGTCATTTGTACTTGATTAACATGTTTTTTTTTTGCGTGTTGATAATTTCCAATATTTTAGCATGTCAGAAAAATGTAGCTACTTTTTTTATAATTGTCGTAATTAGTGAAAAAATTTTTGTAGTCATCACAGAATTGTATCATTGACATTAATTATTTAGATCTTTTACTTCTATCAGATGTTTGTAATTTTATTAGATAATGGAAGCGGCTGAGTAAATGTTGTAGAATTAAGTCTATATCACTTTCACTGTAATGAAACTAATGTATTTTGGGTATTTTCACTCACTAATGAA
Organism: Medauroidea extradentata; assembly: GCA_003012365.1. Taxonomy (NCBI): domain Eukaryota; kingdom Metazoa; phylum Arthropoda; class Insecta; order Phasmatodea; family Phasmatidae; genus Medauroidea; species Medauroidea extradentata. Next base: position 36,068 of record PNEQ01083842.1, on the reverse strand, counting down.
ATTTGGCAAACTAACATGAGGAAACAGCTCAGAAGCCACAAGGGTGTTTATTATACAGAAAAAGGCAATAAGGATTATAAGTAATTGTAAATATAGGGATTCCTGTAAACCATTATTAAAAAAACACTGTATCTTTTCATTACCTAGCCAACATATTATTTCTTCTTCAATTTTTTAAATAAAACTATACTTTTTAAATCCCAATATCATGATACTAGAATAAGAAATGACATGCCTCAGATAAAGTCTACTCTACAACTGAAAGGCATTTATGTTACAACACTGAAATTATTCAATAAACTTCCATTAAATCTAAAAAAAAAAAAACCTGTGTAGAAGTAAAGATAAACAATTCAAACTGATACTAAAAGAATATCTAATTTCAAAAAAATGTTATTCTGTAGATGAATTCTTGAACTCTTTAACTTGTGAACCTTGCTTATCTGAATGTGTGTGTATGGATATGTATGTACACGTTTACTTGCACAAATTCATATGTTTATACGTATGTGCCTATGCATAGGCAATTCTGTATGTAGCTATATGTGTTTATCTGTAAATGTATTCTAACAAATTTTTACCTATATTTCTGGATATGCGTTTAGTGTATGTAACATGTCCTGTAATATGATATTGTATTTACAAGTTATACACCTTAGAGCAGCTGCTCATTCAAGGTCTACTGGAATGCTGTAAGTAAATAAATAAACTGTGCATTTGTTTTGTGTACATAAGTAGATAATTTTCATTAGACTGGAAACTAACTAATGTAAGAATTTTAATTATTTAATGCTAACCTGTTGTTTTCAGTCTTGTACTTTTTCTATGTTGAAATTATTTTTATTGCTTCCTGCAAATTCATAAATACTGGTACGATATGGCAAATTTAATTTTTTTTTTTTCAAAAACAATAAAAAACTCTATTTAATTTTTTAGTACATATAATATGTGTTAAGATGATTGTAGAGAAAAAGTTTCAAATGTATGATATTTGTAACTTACGAGTAATAGCAAATTCTGTAGAAATTAAAAATTTTGTATTGTATGCAAATTAATTTTTTGAATTTTATTTTCTTGCATGTTTTCTTTATGTGCTTAAAAAGAGCTGAAAATTATCTTTTATTTGACACCTAAATGAACCTGATAGCTTAAAAACCAAAAGAATTATACAAATTTCAGTCAACTGATGTAGGTCTTTTAGAGAACATAAATTACTGCAAGATTTCAAAACTAAAAAAATTCTCATTCCCAGGTTGTCCTCTGAAAATTCTGAAGAAAAAAAAATGTTTGTTCTTACTTCATGTGTACCTACATTGGATAAAAATTTGAACAAAACAAAACCTGTGACATAGAAGCACATGGCCCTAGGTGATTTGATATGAAATTACCCACATGGGAAAATCCAGAGACTGACCACCAGGAATCAAACCCGGATTTTTTTGGTGGCAGGCGAGTAGTCTAACCACTCAGCTGCTGCAGCCCTAACAAAAAGATTGTATCACAATATTTATCAATAGGATTGTAAAACATAACTCTGTGCTGAAATTTTTTTATGGTCATATTTTATTTTGGGCTTGTCTACTAATAATGGTTTACAATTTAAGTTTTCCCAGTGGTGATGCATTTACTGTATTTACTAGGAAAGAAACTCGAAAACCTTCCTTATGCAAGAATCATTCTAAAGCAAAAAAATTATATCACATTGTTTCAAATAGTTAGGTAAATATTACAAGTTAGTTAAAAACTAATTGTACTCTTTTAGTGGTCATATTTTGAAAAAAAAATTGTATTTCATCTTGAATATTTGTACAAAAAAACTAAAATTACATTTTTTACTTTTTTATGGGTGATCCACTGAAGTCTAAACCACAATGTTAGCCCATTAGGTTATAATTATATCAACTATTCATTGAAAACATCTTTAACCCCTATTTACAGCCATACTTGAAAAAAAAATCATTTTTCACATATTAAAGCAAGCAAAATAACACAAATATTAAGACAAACAGGATTTAATATACACCAATTCATTAATAAAAAACATGTTCTGGGATTGTAATATCAAAATCCTGAAATGGCTTTATGGGTATCACTATTAAATTCCTTAAATTGTTATTATCATTGTGATTGCTATATAAATATTCAAACATGATGGATGTAAGAAATAATTCTCCACAGCTATAAACTGAGTAGGCCTAGTGAACCAATCAAGTCATCTAAACTCTTTTTAGACAAAAAATGAGATTGTTCACACTAATTATGTTTACAGAACTTGCACAAAGTTAAGTGCAACTAAAAGTATGTTCCTTTGCAACCTGTGTTAACTCCACCCTGTAATTTTTTTTACCTTGTACCACTAAAATAAATGTAAATTTATGACTGGATTTATTTGCTTGGACATACTCTATTGCGAAATAAATGACTGTCAAAAGAAAACTAAAAATAAGACAAGAAAACATAAATAGGCAGAGTATGCTTTAGTCATCAGGATACATACACAAAATGAAATTCCAAAACTGGAATTTGGTCAGATGAAACAAAGAACAAACAGAAAATAAAAGAAATAACAAAAATATGTAATATAAATTTTAAAAAACCTAAGATGACATGCGACACAACTATGATACGAAACAAAAAAAAGTCACAAACAGAAATACAGCAAACGTAACAGCGATGAGACGAAACAAAACATAAAGATGTCGGACACAAACAGAAAAAACATCAAACGACACAAACTATGAGACGGAACTAAACACAGTAATTTACCAAACAGTCAGTATTAACGACGTTTCGGGAACTGGAATCTGTTTCAGTCATCAGGTAGACACACAGGGTTCAGGAACATGAGTGCGACTGATGAGACTTTTTTTTTTGTTTTTTATTTTGGTGTACCCTGAAGGGTGCACACCCTGGTAGACTAACTACTGGAGTTAGGGAGGGAATAGGATAGTTGTGTGCCGAGCTAATAAAGTGCTCATACGCCTAAGTATACTGCATGCAGGCTTGGGTGATGCATGAGAACTTGGCTAATACTGCCGAACTTAGAGGTTAATGAAGAGCTAAGTCAGCATTTGTGGCCTGGCTCTTCCCTCTGATTAAACTGGGCTATAATGCCCTTTATAGGGTCATTGGTAAACCAGCGAGGCCGCGGGAGGAAACCCAGTGACGAGAGATATGCTAGTGTGTCACAGTACAGTGACAGAAAGAATAGAAGCTGCTACTTGTAGAAGCAGGTAATGTGTAATGAAGGCGAAAGAATAGACGAGCAGGGGCTTGCTCAGATACTGCGGGCATTTGTACACAGCATTCACGAGCGACGAACACCGCAGCACAGGGCTAGCCCTTACTACGGCGCTCGTCGCGCACGATATGGCGGGCGGTGAGCTTCACCCAGCTCGACGAACCTCAGTCATAGCCAGAGGTGCCACACTGCGGCGGCCGGGCGAACTAGTCCGCACAACGCACCTCGGGGACGCCCCTAGCGGCCAGCACACGAACTAGCGAGGGAGTCGCGGCCGAGGATGTTGACAGATGGCACGCGAGTGCTGCTGGGGGGTTTGTGTTGCCTGTTCGTCGCCAACCGTTAAAACTACCGGTGCCTTTCATTGAGCTGAAATTATCCCAATAATGTAATGAAAACTACGTCCTCGTGAGGCAGCAGACATGGGAGATGGCCGGCCAAGGCCAGCTCCAACCCGCCTTAAACTGGAACGACAAGCAGAATCTACTCTTGAGGCAGTCAGTGGCGAGCTGTTATCCAGTGCTTCGGTTTCGTTCATCCGGTAGTGCGGTCCCCAGTCGCGCCGGATGACTACTTGCTGCTTGGTCCTGGCATTGGATCTCGCTGTAGTAGGCCTCCATCAACTCGCAGATCAGCACAGCCAATTCTTCAGTCTTCACTTCGCAGTGCAGCCTCTCGCCCCCAGCGCATGCCGGCCAAGTGTTTACATCCTGGCTGCTTCTCTACACACCAGGACGCACGAGAATAGTCAAAGTACCAATCCCAAGTGCTGCAATGAGCAGAAAATACAGCCACATTGATCCTCAAATGCACTGTGCCACACAAAATAATGTATAGAACAGTACAATTAATTCACAGCGATTCCAAGTCCAGGCGACCTGCGAGCAAATAGTCAAAATTACCAGAAGAGATGCGCGTGGTGCCAGCCATCCAGAAACACGACGCTAGCTTGGCCCACAAGCTGGTATTTGAATATTTCCAGCAACACCTCGACGAGGCGCTCCTGTATCCGCCACCCGCGGGATGCGTTTCTGTTGCAGTTGGCCGCTGCAGTCTCCGCCGCGGTGCAAACAACACAAGTTCTGTGTCTCGTCGTCATACAGGTACGCCAGGCGCACATGCATGGATTCAGAGCACTCCCAAGCGATGTTAACAGTCCGGCGATGAAGCAGAAATGATGAGGAGAATGAAAAAACCATGGGTTTATATAGGGTAGAGCCCCTTATCATGCTCAACCAGCCAATCAGAAGGTCCACCAGGAGAGAGCCAGGATTGGCTAACCACCTCGGCCAAACAGGAACAAGCAGGCCTGTGATTGGCCGACAGGCCCAGCCAACCAGGAAGCAGCCACCCAGACACCAGGGTATATAAGGACCTGCAACTCTCACATCTGCCAGTTGGTCTCCGACTCCGACTACCTGATGATGGCAGCTGCAACGACTGCCGAAACGTCGCAAGACAATTCTCAGACGCGGCTCACACCCACAAGCCAAGAAAATGCAGACAACGGCTGCGAAAACCTGCGATCTATTTTAAATTCAGAAAACCTATTAATCTACATAACACTGACAAATTGGCTGCCGCCAAGTGTCAAGTCTCATCAAATTCAAACCCCTACTGAACTTTCCAACCCTGCTCACTGTAAAATCAAATTCTTTGTCAAGTTCAATAATATGTAGTGAATAACTTGTAAATGCTGAAATCACAATAGCGCAATGGACTCGACACAAACAATATGATGCAAATAACATAACTTGCCAGCCAATCTGGATCATTTTTATAGCACTGGCATTACAAAAGTCTCTGTGCTGAATGGAAGATGTCTTTTGTTATACGCTTCATGCCTTTCGCATTGCATCTGTTACACTATTATGATTCCAGATTTTGGTGGTAGGCCTATCACAATGGTGTAGCAGAAATAACGTAAGGTGTGAAAGATGAATAACAAAAGATAGCCAATCAGCATCTAGAAGTAATATTTCACAGATCTCTGGAGGAGGGAAAGTTACCCTAGGACTGAAAGGAATCAGCAGTGGTCCCAATTTTCAAACAGGAGAAGGATAAGGAAGGTCTGGTAGCTACAGACCAGTGAGACTTACATCAGACTGGGAAGGTATGGACGACTTGAAAAGAGGCGGAGCATCAGTCAGGTGTGGGAAACAATTCCTAACTTTATGGATACCGCAGCCGAACATAACCTTCATTTAGCTGTCTGGCGTCAAATGTCCCGGATGAGACGTACGTCAAGAAAATTATTTGTTTGGAATTTGCCATTTTTTCAGGTAAACATTAATCTTATGTATTTGTGTATCTTAACCGTGAAGTAGAAACTACTATTTTTTACCCTTGCGTGCAAACCTATGAATGTGCAACATTTTTGCTTTCTGCAATTACCAGCTAACAAATCAGCATGTTTGTAAACAAGCTTTGTTTCCCACAGTACTTTTCCCCTGCGGTGACATCAGGGGGTGTGTACTTCAAGTCGTCCATTGGAGAGACTGGTGGTCCATTATGTAGTGAAACATGGGGTGTTAATGCAGAAAGTCGATGAATTGCTGGTAGATGAAGTTGTAGAGAGATGGATTAGAGACTTCCTCAAGGGGCAAAGACAGAAAGAAAAAGTGTGAGACTCCTTATCGCAAGAGGGAGGGTTATGTCCAGTGCGTCACAGAGAAGCTTGTTGGGGCCCTTGTTGTTAATAATAATGGAAAATGACATGGGTATGGGGGTAAGTGGCTAAATAAGATTATTTGCAGAAATGGATGGAGGAACAAATTCCAGGATGGCATTGATAGAATATAATTAGCATGGAATAGAACAAAATGAAAATAAACGTGTGAAAGACAAGGATTGTTAGGTTTATGAGGAAGAAGGTTAGAAGTTTGGGCATATAATGGTGGGAAGGACATGGGATAGCGAAAGCTTCAAAATACAAGTACATTGGCATAAAGATGCAGAGGAACTAGAGAAAGCATGTAGAGAGTGTGGGATGGGGTCTGAAGGTAGAAAAAGTCTAGGTAAGCAGAGAATTGTATTGAAATGGTGTTGGTAGCGCAGTGAAAGTAAATGCGTATATTAGGAATTTTGGTACCGCCATTGTTAAGAGTATGCAGCAGAGTGGGATCAGTACATGGATCTCGAGGTGTGAGAGCTATAGAAGGTGCAAAGGCAGATGGCAAAGTGAGTGAAGATTAGATGGAGAAGGCAAGGGCAGGTTGATGAGAATGAAGAGAACTTTCAGCCATCCATGATGCTGAAAGAACTGGGGTGGAGCTCATTTAAGGAAAGTCTGGTTAGGGCATTATCTTACAGGATTGGTAACGAAGAGGAAGGCTTGGGTAAGATAGACTGCTCGTTAACTAAGGCAAAATATAGAAGAAGAGGGAATAACAGTGAAAATATCCAGATGATGAGGATCAGATCAGTGCAAGGTAGGTAGTCAATGTTAAGCAGATCTATGAGAAGAGAAGAATTTACTTTCAGAGGAATTGGTGACTACGAAGGGGTCGGAAGGTTTAGGAGGGGATTGGTAGGGGATTGAGAAGGTTACAGCTAGCCACTGGGCAGTTACCCAATTACAAAATATTATTACTATTATGTGATGTCAGCAGATCTGGAAAAATTAAGTGCATCTGCTTCGATAATGATAGAAATCGACTATCTTCCGTTTTTCGCATCGCGCCCTTCACATCGCTTGTGTCAGAGTATTGCAACGTCCACAATGCAATACTGTCTTGTAATACTTAACCTTAAAATATATTAACATTATACATAACCAAGATGTTCCTTGTACGCTGCAGGACATACAAAATCAAATAAAATAAACAGCTCACCTATAATTTCTGCTTTTGTCAAGATTGGTAACCACGTCTTTTTGATTTTTCTTAGAGGAAAAAAGTCTGTGTAACAATGCCATTTCATGTAATAGTTGTTTACAACAATTTTATTTTGTAGACATTTATTTACTTTACAGCCATTTTTGGTGCAATTATTGTAAAGTAACACAAACGTTCCATCACAAATCAATACACAAGCGAACAGAAAGGAAATAAATCAGACTTTTCTACTCATTACTTTTTTCCGATAATTAATTTGCCATTTTAAGTCGTTTACAAACTCGCGCAAAATAATTACAGACACGTAACAAATCATGTTTGAAGAAATTTCATCTCACGGATCACAGCAGCTGCAACGATTTTCAGCAGAACCTGTAAATACAATCACGTGCTTTTATTTTTTTTTTTTTTTCAATCACACGGGGGTTGCTTTCCGTTTTTTACTGGTAGCACTGATATCACTGACTGTTTGCCTGTATCCTTGAGCAATAAGGGAACAGTCTCCAGTAAACAGAAAAATATTTATCTGCCAGTAAATCGATGATATCGGAAAATTAATGAAATGGTCTCTTTCTGCGTAGCACCATTCACTCCTATTACAGGTTAAAAAATTGTGTATAATTTGCTATGGCAAGCAAACATTTCTGCCACTAGTTGCACTGCTATCGGTAATGGGAATGCGAACTTTGCCGAGGTCGGTCCCGAGGATTTACGAGCTAGCATTACATATAAATCAGAAAGCATAACTGTAATCTGCGTTGCCTAGAAACTACATCTCTGGAATCTCTGATATATTTCTTGCGAAAAACAATATTTATTTTATTCGTGAAGATAATTGAATTTACTTTAAAATAAAGAATGTAGTCATTTTAGCATATTGACGTGCGCTACCGCACACACCTACCTCAGACCGTCTGTTACAACACCGCCCCTCGCACCAGCTGTACCTCGTCTTCATTCTAAGAGTTTTCTCGAGTGTCCCTAGAGATACGGCCTAGTGGTGCTATTGCTAGACCCAGTGTTACTCAGCCCTACACCCTGGTGAATGCAGTATGTCCGAATGAGTATAACCCATTTGAGTACACAACTGCTCCAAGATCATAACAGTGAAGAGAGTGCAACATGCCCAACTTCACTCAACGATAAGTGGTTCATTATACTTAATGTTTATTGAGGGGAACTGGTAGTTAATTTGTGTCTTGTTTGTAATCGTAATTTCAGGTATTTGTATCCTTTTCTCAGTATCTCATTCTACCAACCACCCCTCACAATTAACATGGACTTACCCAGCGTAGGGTCCGCCGTGGCATTTTAAGTCAAAGTAATGTCTGATTCAATTTGAAATTAGCATGTATGGATTTTATTGTGATCGTTTGTTTTCATGTATATGTATGCCAATTATTTGTTTGTTTTTTTTTTCTTCTCCATACAGTATGACATTTAAATTCCTAGGAATGCAAAGCACATGTCCAGAACTTTCTTATTGTAATTTTAATGGATCCAGAACATTTTATATACTACAAGACATTGAAAAGTTGATGTGAAAATTGAATAATTTTGTACATGTTAATTGGCTATGTAGTTCCAGTGTACAGTTTTTGCGCATTAGCGTGCAGCTCCACTGTCTTTTTTTTACTACTGTTGGAGGGAAGCTCCGCCATGTTTGTAGTTCAGTTGGAATCGAGACTCATCGGGAGGCAGTGACATGTGTCACCCCGGGCCTACAATTTTGTACACATTACCATCTGTACCGTAATTCATGGAGAATAAATCTACAGAGTGATCATTACGTGTGTTAAGTGTTTCATCTCCTCACAGTCACAGTATACTGGGAACGGGAACCCATGAACCCGCAGCTATCACTCAACATCCTGACGTCATAACAGAGAGTACCGTTGAATCAGTATGTTTTACAACCTGTCCGCACAGTTACCTATCTACGTATATATTCAGTTACGTTAACGGCGTCCGAGGTGGCCTACAACCTCGGCATCGTGTAGGATAACCAGTCGACGAGGAAGCAGGGGCCGAGCATTTTAACCACTGTCAGCCCCTGGGCTCTCGACCATGCCCTGGGAGTATAGAGTCTTTGTCGAGTGTTGTTCCTCGTAATTGAGCAACTGGCGCCCTTTTCAACATAATTGTCATCATCACAAATAACCCCCCCCCCTTTGCCGACGTCAAATGGTGCCCTTCCTTTGGGGCTGACTTTGCTACCTCAACATCAAAGCGACGCTAAGAGAACTATGTACATGAAACCCAGAAGATTTCAGGTAGAAAAGGGAAGCCCGCGCAGCGGCCATTGTGGTTGCGTCAGCTCGCACGTATTCCAATTCTACCATCATCAAGGGCACGTGATGTCACGGAGGAGAGAGGCATCTCCACACCTCCAGCGCTGCTACCCCGCCGGGCGGTATCACCTCCCTCCGCGTGCGCGCAGGGGAGTCTGCCGCGTGACTCTGACGATCAGCTGATCTTCCGTGTCAGGCGCGACACCAGCGAAATGGCGTTTCGCGCCGCGAGTAACGCCTTCGTATGCATCTGTGATAAGTGTCATCAGACTGTGTACAATTACAACGAAACTGCCCACCAGTGCAACCTCATAGACACACCACTTCCAGAGCTTATGCCGAACAGTTCCAGTCTCAACAGCGACATCCGCGAACAGCTGTTTCGGGCCATGCTCGAGTACACACCAAAAAACACGTGTAGCATGTGCGGACGCGCGAAGCCCTCAAAAGATGAACTCATAAGTTTCGACACAAAAGTTTGTGTTTGTCAAAATTTTTCACCAGAATGTCAAGCCAAAACTACTTCTTTTGCCAACAATTTTGACAGAGACAGGTGTGAGAAACAAAAGTGCCTACAGTTCAATTCACCATACACCACATGCCATAGTTGTTACCACCAATACCATAAACAGTGGCTCAATGCAAAGGAACAATTAAGTGAGAAAAATGGACAGATTTTGTGCGAGCTCTGTGCACAACATTTAGCAACAAATGAACAAAAATTTCAACCTCAGCAACCTAGCTCAACACCAGTCACCAACATCAGTACCTACGTAAACTGTGGTAGGTGCTATTTTCCAGGAACCAGTGCATCATTAATGACATGCAGAAGGTGTCAACAAGCAATGCATACTGTGTGCATGACAGACGGCGAGAAGCGAACTGCTAGTGACATTTGGGTTACATGTCAACAGTGTCAACACA